>JAHKKF010521169.1:0-41741 GCA_019740295.1 Labeo calbasu | reverse complement strand
AAACTCCCATTTCATTTTCTCCTCAAGCTTCAAAATCGTCCTACATTGCAGCAGAAGTACCGACCCAGTGTTTACAAAGTGAACATGCAAAGAAGGTCAAACGGCCTTTACAAAAACAGCGATGTAGGACGGACTGGCACCTGGTTTACTCGTGCACACACACACACAGCTTTCTGTTTGTCATATTCACATCTTTCCCTACCTTGTGGTTTTGGTTGCGGATGCCACCTGAGCTGTTCAGGATTATGACTTTCAGAGGCTGGAGTGACTGTGAGATGGCTGTCATCACCTGAATCGGACTGAGGACAGAAGAGCAGCCAGCTGCATCACGGCCCACTGGACAGACCAGCGGAATGACTCCGCAGTCCAGAGTCCACTGCAGAAGAGCTGAGTCCACAAGAACTGATGGACCACTGCTGATACATACACCAGAGAACACACAGACACAGTGAGAGAGATAGGAGACTTCATTATCAGCCCATTATCACTTGGTTAAAGTGGCTGCTAAACCTGCTCTCATCCTGAGCGTGCTGCAATTGTAAGAGGGCCTCTGAACTAAAGAAGGGCATCACATTGGCTGAGTTGTGCTGAAGTGCTTCTGTTAAAGCCTGACAGTGTTTCACCATCATAGTCCTGGTGAGGGAGGATTTAGTCCCAGTTGTGGCGCTGTCCTCTTTCTCTATGTCAGGAGAGAGTCCCATCACCACCACAAGCTTCATATCCATCCGTTGCAGGAATGAGAGCCCGAAGGCCAGACTCTGAACCATCTCACGGCTGTCAAACACTGAAGTGTCAACCTGCAGACAAAGCAAAAATCAGCTTCAGACTGTACATAATCATAATCATTTTAATATACAAAATAAAGTATATAATAACTATACACGCTGCAGAAATGAAGTTGTAAATAAAATAAAGATTAATGTTTTAGAAGAAAATACTATTTCAGTTTTTCTACTTCAAAATGTAGCATTTCTTTGCCAATTTATTTGTAACTGTGAATTGTTTTTTTTTTTGCATCAAAATTCTAAATACGTTTTAATATTTGAAGTGTCATGAGGAAGTGTCAGGTTTTTTTAAATTTATTTAGACTACAAAGTCATAGTTTGCTTCTTTATGGCTATTAAGAGGTCAGATAGCTGCAGTGTAGCCTACCTAATTAGTTAATTTTGTTTGACTAGTGATCCTGAAACAGAAAAGGCTCAATTGTCTACAAAGTCAACAGACCAAAACCGGATGACAGAAAGGATTTGTACACTCGTGCACAATTTGGCCAGCAGCCTGGATGAATAGTCAGCAGTCTCTTCACATAAAATGTTCAAATTCAGCTTCTGATTAAACCTGGTGTAGAAATATGCCATTTTAGACTTTAAACTTTTTAAACTTTTTAAACATTTTTTATATTTATATGAATGGTTATTACATTATTGCTGGTTAATAATAAATAACCTGAATAAATAGCTACTTATATTCATATGTATATAAAAAATGGATTAACAATACATAATTTACATGAATAAATTTTTATATATAATACATTTATAGATTATACAATTTTACTAAAAAACATCTGCATCAAGATCTTTATTATATAGCGTTGTGGAATAGGCTTAAATTCTTATTTTATAAACTTTTTTTTTTTTTTTAAATGAGACTTAAAAACCAACTTTAAAAATAATATTTATGAATATATATTTTAAAATTAATTAGTAATAAATAATTTATGTGTATAAATTGTCTTAATATTAAACCCTTTAACTATCACTCCCATTTTTGAACACAGACATAAAAATGCACTATCCAGACTTAAATTTTTATAATTTATGAATGAAAACATAAACGTAATATGATTTTGATGTACATTTTCCGTGGTAATGCAATGTTTGATTTTAAAATGCCTTTCAAAGGATGAATTTTGAGATTTTAAGTTTTGAACTATTATATAACTTCTTATGATTTCTAAATTGTAATAGGGAAAAAGGCAACGAAGAAAGTCTTTTGTGACTAGTTTTTCACGATACACGTGCAAATTTGGCTGATTCTTGATGCAATCTTGGGCAGCAGCACAACGTTGATTCTGTGCTTACTTGAGCTAATATTTGATGTTTTTAAAGTGCTGTGATTTAAGTAGCAAATAAGAATCGCTAAAATGACTTCTTGTAAGAGAATATATTTTGAGACAAAGGTCTTCTTAATGATTTTCAGTTTGGTTTAAGATAATTAAAGCAACAGTTCTTAAATAAGGAAAGGATATGTAAAAGTATGGTATTTGGGGTAAAAGCGCCCCTGCTGTTGGGGCTAAAAGGCCTAATGATTAACATGATAATTAATAGATGGCAGACTTTTCCATTTGTTGAAATGACATTGTTAGATTCAGAAGGTAAATATCATATGTTGGGTGTCCATCTTAGAAATAATCACCATGTTTAGAATGAAACCATCATATTTAAAAACTTGATAATAATCATATCATATAATAAAATATCATTTGTTGTTACTACTATACAGCTGTATTAAATTATTATGTGATCTCCTTCAATGCTTTCAGAATCTTTACTTTTCAAAATGATTTTATGTACTTCAAAATATATTTTATATACATTCAAATAACATATTTTAATGACAGTATATTTACTGAACAGAAATGAATTATTTTATTTATCAAAATGAGCAGAAAATAGTACAAACTTTTGCTAAATATTAACTAATATTAACAAATATTAATTTAGACATTATTAAAAAAAAAAAAAAAATTGTATCAATACTGTGTTCCTTTTGCCCCACACTGGTGAGCCTTTTAACTCTATGTGTAGGGTAAAAGGCACCCCTTACCACCTCATAGGTTTATAAGATTTTTGAATACAATAAACCACTTGTATGGTTTATTTTCAAACAAAATCTGTGGCTCCATAAATGTTCCATATTTTTTCTCAAATCATATATTTTGGGCACAGTTTTCTTAGGATATGCCTTTAGCTCCATTGTACCCTATATTTGTTAATATAGAACACCATTAAATAAAATTTATGAAAAAAGGAAACATAATTGACACGTTTAAAATCTAATATGAATTATATAAAATAAGTACAAAACCTGTATTTAGTCATTTATAAATTAGTCACTTATCTAAACTGCTTTCGATTCTCACTATGGCCGCAGGACAAACGCACCTCCAGGACCGCAAACGCTGGAGATGAACTGGCCCGCTGAAAGTGTGTTAACCAGTAGCGAGCTTCCCGAGGATCTCCTCCAACTTCATTGAGAAAAGCCTTCACATCTCTGTAGATCAGCGTGCGGTTGGACCAGACGTTCCGCTCGCTCAGGGAGCCGTAGTTGGGGAGCTCCTGCTGGCTCCACGCCGGACTTTTGCTCCCGTGGCCCGCGGCGCTGGATGCCCTCATGCGCTGGTTCACTGAGGCTAGTCTCCGCTGATGATGGCCGCTCCAATGCTGGCTCAGAGCTGGCGGTCTCGTCCAAAACTGGCCAGCCATGACCACGGCCCTGCAACCGGACGAACCGCTATTGACTTTGGCCATGAGTCGCCCAGGGAAACCTAAAGGCGAAAATCTTTACCTTCAACTGATCATAGGAGCTGGAGGGATGAATACGGTCCAGGCGCGGCCACGTGGCTGAATCAGCTGTCAGGAACCCACTTCTATGGTCAACAGCGCGCCCCAGGCGTGTTCCCGTTTATGCCAGAAAGACCTAAATGGAAAGCGGTATGCATAGGATTACAAACTAAAATTGTTACTAATTTAAATGAAGGGAGTGAAACTTATGATAAAATGTTAAAGTAAATATTAAATTTAAATGCTTTAATATGTACATTCATGTTTTCTTGTCAAATGACACTTGTTTTGCATTAAAAGCTTTATAATTTACATTTACGGTAATGAGAATTAAGGGTAAAATTAGCTAAAATGTTAGAAATCATCAAATAATCAACAAATAATAAAAATATAGATTATTAGGACAAAAGCAAGCTATAGGGAGGAAACAAATGAATTGTAATTAATTCTCTGGGACAGTCTGTTACTTGTATATTACATAAATCTTGTAAGATCAGGATAGTATTTCAGTTTCAGGAGGTTCTTTTGTGTTAGATAACATGCTTAAGTCAATCCCTATTCAAACCTCCTATACAACACATCTGATTTGATGTTTATTGATGTTGTGGATCATAATACTCATAATGGAGATTTGATTTTCTGTAACGGCACATGTTTTATGCAGCAAATATTGACAAATGTTCAACAATATAAGATGTTTTTTTTTTTTGGCAGCTGTACTGTTTATTAGTTCACAGTCTGTTACAACATTACAGTATGTCCCATTTTTATATATCAGACAGAAATGAGCAAAATAAGTCTTATTTAGGCCATTTGAATTCTCGAAAGCTGGTATTTCCCTGAAGAAAGAGATATGCCAGTGCCAGTTTGGTAATCTGATGATGTTGTTGCTGTCAGTGAGAGCTCCATATGGTGCCAAACACTCACTGACCTGGATTTCTTCACTTTCTCTGTCCACAAAATTCTCCACACAAATCTGCTTAAACTCCAGAGGTTTAAAGCCCATCCTGTGCCACAGAAAAGCAACTGCAGATACAAGTATTTTGTCCAAATTTTGTTTTAATACAGATCAATGTAATGAACCCAGAGGACTTCCCCAAGTGCAACGAGACTAAATCTATCATTAAATTATGATTTGAAAGTTCGGTCAGGGTGAGTGAGGAACCATGCACATTAATTGATGTGTAATCCTTTGACAGCAGCTCCAGAGATTTGAGATTTGAGGCTTTACAGCCAACCAGAAGGAAATGAATTTAATAAACTGTTTTGAGCACATAAGGACACATGAGAAGAGCTTTGTTAACAGAAAGGTTAGCAAATACATTGAAAGTATTTATATACTTTATTTTTTATTGTACAAGGAACATAAGTATTGACATGCATTCATTTTCTATTGAAACTATATAAAACATCGAGATCACAACTGAAGCGAAAAGCATAGAAGAAATAGAAATGTTAGAAGGTTAAAAAAACTGATTGCAGGAGGGAAAACTATTAAAATAAACAATAATAATAAATAAAGAAATAAATAATAGTAATCATAAAATAAATACAATAAAAATTATTAAGTAATTTTATGGAAATTTATTGATATACACTGCCCTCCAAAAGTTCAGAAACACCCCTGGCAAAGTGTGGTTTTGGACGATATTAGCATAAATCCTAAAAATAGTTGTGTTTATTTTTTTTCAAGATTCTTTTATGATAAAGTTCAAGGACAGCATGTCGTTACTGTCTGTTTTAATCAATTGAATGTAAAAAAAAATTCTGATACAACCGGACATGTCAATAAGCTGTTCGCTGACTGGCTTGCGCGAATTTTACGTGCGTGCATGGCAAACGTGACGCCCAACGAAAATTCACATCTGTTAGTGTCTATTGACTTTTTTTTAATATTCGTCACAGTTTGTCATGTACAGAATGTCACGATGGCTTATAATTGTCAAAACACCTCTCAAAATGCTTGCTATGGATGCAAAATGCATAAAATCTAACCCTATCCAATTTTTTTTTATGATGGACCAACCCAATCTCATGGCAATTTATATATATTTGACGAGGTGGCTAATTTTTGCTAAATTGTACATATTTTACAAGTTCCCAATTTGTATGAATTCATACGAATGACCTACCCCTAAACCTACCCATCACTGGGGTCTAAAAAAATCGTACAAAATCGTGTGGTCGTAAGAATTCATGCTAATTAGCCAACTCGTAAAATATGTACACATTGGTTGTGAGAGGGAAAAGTTTCGGAGGGAGTGTGTAAACGTGATTGACTTTGTGTGTAATCTAATTAAATTCACTTTTTGGTGTGCACACACCATAAAGTTCCTTGCACACTGAGTCCAATTTTTCATATGTGTTTTTTCATATTCATCAAAATTTGTCACACACAGAACATCACAGTGGCTCATAATTGTCAAAACACCTCTCAAAATGCTTGCTACGGATGTGAAAAATGCCAAAAATTGAACTCTATCCAAATTTTTTTGACAGATCTACATGATCCCATGGCAATTGGTACATATTTTACGAGGTGGCTAATTTTTGCTAAATTGTACGTATTTTACAAGTTCCTCAATTGGTATTGAATTCATACCAATTACTTACCCCTAACCTTGCCCTTAAACCTACACATCACTGGGGTCTAGACAAATCATACAATATTGTACGAGTGAGGTCGTACAAATTCATACGAATTAAACACCTCGTAAAATACGCATGAATTGGTCACGGGATAGCATTGAGCCGAAGTTTCGGAGGCAGTGTGTAAACATGATTGACACAACGTGAGGTTGTATTTATTTTAACGTGCAAAAATTTCAAACAAGAATTTCCTTTGTGCAAGTACCTTAAGAGTTGAAGGATTAGCTTTTCATACGAGATTGCAAGTGGCGAAGCGACATCTGTAAGAAGCTGCTGTATAGTATTATAATATATAACACATCTACACAACTAATTGCATCTTAAGAGTTTAAATTTCCATCACCACATCAACTCAGAGCTCATGATATCAATCCAGGTTCTCGCAATGAATCGGTGTATTTGCTGTTTGTTGAGAAAACGAGCCAACGCAGGACATTTTATCTGTTTTCATAGTACAACAGAGAAGACAAGTCGGTGCCAATAGCCTTGTGGGCGGCGCGCTGACAAAAGCAAGTTTGAGTCCTGGCTTGTGGACCATTCCTGATCCAGTCCCCCCTCTCTCTCCCACTTTGCTTACTGTCCTGTCCAAAAATACAGGGATAAAAATGCCAAAAATAAGATTTGTCCAAATTGCCTTACTGCTCTTGCGGTTCCTCCTCATTCTGTTCCCAGTATTTTCGTTTCTTGCGTTTTCTCTCGGCCATGATCAAGGCACCTAAAACAGTCACAATCACTGTAGCAGTGAGGACTAACACAGTAACGGTCTCAGCCACACACAACTGGCTGTCCACCCAGGCCAAAGAGGCTCCGGCGAGCTGCCAAGGCTCCCGACAAGTTACATTGCGATAGTCGTCCACGTGGAGGTGCCGCACGCTGAGCAGCTTGCTGAAGACACGGTGCAGGTCGCAGTCACAGTTCCACGGGTTCCCAGCCAACTGCAGGTGCGTAGCAGCTGTGTGTAAGCTGAGGAACGTCTTGAAGTTTAGATGTTCCAGATGATTCCCCTCCAAACCCAACAGAGACAGACTGTGCAAAGGTGCAAGTGCATTTACCTCGATCTGAGAGATGTTGTTGTTCCCCAGGAGAAGAACTTCCAGGGCAGGCAGCATGGTGAGGGATCCATCTTGCACAACACCCAGGTGGTTTCCTTGGAGGAAGAGGTGGCGCAGGCGGGACAGGCCACGGAACGCCCCTGGCTCAAGAGACTGGATGCGATTGTGGCTGAGGTCTAGCTTCTCAAGGTTCTCCAGATGCTCAAGGCCTGGAGGTTTCAAGAGCAACAGTGCATTGTGGTCCAGACGTAACTCACGCAGGGAAGACAGGCTCTCAGAGAAGTTAGGAGGGATCTGAGTGAGGTTATTACGGCTCATGTCTAGCTTCTCCAGAAAGGACAGAGAGAAGAAAGCCTGTGTGGGAAAACAGACATTTGGGTAAATCTACTATCATAACCCAGAACTAATTTTCCCATATAGCAGATGTCTGTAAGATGTTAGTTTTACATACATTCTAAATCATAAACATCTTAAATAGATCTAATATACGTCTATATGACATCTGATAGGAAACGTCCTATAGACGTATTGCAGATGAGCAAGCAATCTAAAAAATATGTCTTCCAGAGGTAAATGCAGACGTCAAATAGACATCTCTGTGATGTACGTGTGATATCAGGGGTGCTATCAGGGCTCCAGTCCATCATCCATAATCCCAGATAGCACACATATGTCTGCAAGATGTCTGCTAAAGATCACTTGATCTGGAAATCATCTGCTGTGTACAAACATCTGACAGACATCTGTAAGATGTCAGGTTTACATTCATTCTAAATCATAAACATCTTAAAGACATCTAATAGACATCTATTTTACATCTGATAGGAAACGTTCTACAGACGTATTGCAGATGAGAAAATCTAAAAAATATGTCTTCCTGATGTAAATGCAGACATCAAACAGACATCTTCCATGATGTACGTGTGCTATCAGGGCTTTAGTTCATCATTCATAATTCCAGATAGCACATGTACGTCTGCAAGATGTCTGTTAAAAATCGCTTGATCTGGAAAGCATCTGCTGTGTACAAAAACCAGACAGACATCTTTAAGATGTCGGTTTTACACACATTCTAAATCATAAACATCTTAAAGACATCTAATAAACATCTATTTGACGTCTGATAGAAAATGTCCTATATGTGTATTGCAGATGAGCAAACACTAAAAAAATACATCTTGCAAATGTAAATGTGGATGTCAAATAGATGTCTCTGTTGTTCAGAACTGTTTTAGACTATTTTCACTTGTAAACATTGCTTAATCTGTGCATACTGTATTTCTCTCCTGATTCAAACAAGATTACTTTTTTCTTCCCATTCTGACGGCACCTATTCACTGCATAGGACCCATTGGTAAACAACTGATGTAATGCAAAATTTCTCCAAATCTGTTTTAATGAAGAAAAAATCTGCCTAAATCTTGGATAGCCTGAGGGCAAGTACATTTTTAGCAAGTGTTCATGTCTTTGGGTAAACTACCCCTTTAATTAGCTGGTTCAGGTGCATTTGATTAGGTTTGGAGGTGAACAGCATTAGGCACCGCTGGAATAAGTGATCTTACCTGTGTTTCAACAGCCTGGATGCTGCTGTCTGAGAGCACTAGAATACGCAAAGACCAAAGGCCAGCAAAAGCTCGGCTCCGGATCTCCTTGAGCTTGTTTCCTCCTAGATCTAGGAGCCAGGTGCCAAGGGGAAGTCCATGTGGGACGTCCTCAAAACCTCTGGAATGGCAGTCCACCAGGTCTGAGTGTTCATAGCACCGGCAGAGGTGACTACACAGCCTCGAGCTCCTCGATGGAGATAAAAAGAGTAAAAACAACGCGATGGACGGCAACATGATGTGATGACAGCTTCAAGAGAGCTAACTAGAGCTCTGCAGAGCGCGAAACTGTTGTCCAGAACTCTGCATGCGACAATTAACGGATCCTCAGCTTAGGAACGAGATCCCCATTCAGTTTCTATTAAACGTTTCTGTATTGAGACGGCAAAACAGACTTTCACAGATGAGCAGAATATTCGCAGTGCAGCTGAAATGTCTGTCAGAAGCATTTAATCGCCTTAAAAACATATGCGACTCAATTTATTTTCCTGAGAAAAATGCTCACACACGCAAAACACAGAAAAACGAAGGTAGCTGAGAACTTACTGTCATTGCCAAAGAAAAATAAAGCTAGTAGTACAATGAATGCGTGAAACATCGAATCATTGAAAAGTAATTTTGTTGTTAATTTCCTCCACTAAATGTACAAAACAAACTTAATTCTCTTAGTCTATGACAACTGTCTTCTTTATTTAGTCTGGCTCCCTACCATGACGCACAGCACTAGTAATGGGAAGACTCATTTCCGCGAATCGGTTCTTTCGAACAGGTTTCAAAGAACCGATTAAAAAAAAGATTATTTTACGTCATAACGTAATCATATAAAAAGATTTGCATGCTCGAACGTTCCATACAGCTGTATGTATAGCTGTTTATTATTTATTTTATTGTGCCAGTTCAGTTGGTTGAAGCTAGGATTCAGCCCAAAAAGTTATTATAGAACATTTATGTAATTTACATTAAACTGTACAAAAATCATTAACATCCGTACGCTTTTACTTGATTTCACATTTTTAAAGTTATTAAAATGATACTGACGCTTTTGCTTCGACAGAACTTTTCCAGAGCTTCTTCTATTTGTGACCTTGGACCAAAATAATAGTAATAATAACAACAACAACAACAACAACGATAATAATAAAACAAATAAAAACAGTCATTAGGGCCAAAAACCTGAAAGCTGAATAAATGACCGAGAGACAACTATTTGAAAATCTGGAATCTGAGGGTGCAAAAAAAATCGGTCATTTTGACCCATACAGTGTATTTTTGACTATTGCTGCAAATATACGCGTGCTGCTTTTGACTAGGTTTGTGGTCCATCTATTTTATCCGCCTAGTGAACGGGTTTTGAGAATCGGTTCCAGATTTATTAAAAAGATCCGAATCAAAATAACAATTCGTGCACTGAGAAACGCAGCTGGCACATTTGGTCATAATCCAACACACCTAAAACCATGACGTAGCCTTATATTACCATACGTTGCATTGTTTTTTATTTTAGGTCTGCTAACTTCACATAAAACCCCTAGTGTCCAATCTAATTACGCGCTATTGTCTAAATTTAGAAATATGTCGTCAGTACACCCGCCCTAATGTTTATCTATTGCACAACAATGAATTACTATCGTATATCCCTGGAACTCGGTCTCAAGTGGATTTTGAAGACGTGCGCGGATTACCAACTGATTTCACCGTTTTACCTCATTATGAAACTTGAACCATTTAAAACCTGGTCGCCTAATATGGCAACTTAAATGTACAGTACACCCAAAAATGAAAAATGATTTACATTCCCCCCCGTGATACACAAAAAGTAATATCTTGAGTAAGACAGCGGCTAACATTTATTTTTGAGTTTGAAGAAGAAATTTGAAGAAGTGAACAAATTTGAGTGAACGTGCCGTATCTCACTGTTAATGTTATGCCTACGTGCTCACCTTAACTGCAAACAAAAGTGGCCCAACACCATGTCCTAATAACCTGGATGTGCAGTGGGGGTCAGAGGCAGAAACATGAGATCATGCGTGATTAAATAATGCATACGTTTGTACGTGAATAATAGAAAAACGTCAGCATCAATGATTCATTTCAGTCAATGCTGTAAATATTCATTTAAACAATCCCTGGTGAAAAAAAAACAGCATATGCTGGTAGGTATGTTTTGCTAAGGACCAGCAAAGGACCAGAATAAACCAGCACCAAAACATACCTAACCAGCATCCCAGCATCAAAACATACCTACCAGCTGTTTTTTTCACCAGGGATGACAAGGGATCCTCTTTGATTCCCTGACAAAATGAGTATGACTAAGACCACTGTTTTGTATACCATTATACATACAGTGGATTGGAAATCAAAATTAGAGAACAAATGATAAATACTTGATTTTTTTTTCTGAAATATTGTTCATCTTCATCGTTCAAAATTTTATGGAGCATCAACAGACACTGTTCTACTAACATGCATTTCAACAAAAACCTTTATTTTGTGGAAAACAGTGATCAGAATCAGAGAACAGTAACCACTGTAGCACAAAAGACAATTACAACAAAGTTTGGAGGGTTACAGCTGTCAGAAATTAGTAGGAAGTGTCAAGGCCCTTGCTTTGAATGACTTCAGCACATCTGCAGCTGCAGGAAATCACTAGTTTCTCACTGTGCTGGTGCGATCTTGGTCCACTCTTCCACTCTCTTCCATAATTTGGTAACTGTAGTGGGTTTCTTAGCCATAACTTAGTCCGCAAGGATTTTCCAGAAATTTTCAGTCAGGTTTCCTGTTTTGCAGTGTGACAGGGGCATTGTCTTGCATGAAAATTGCAGGCTGATTGGGAGATGCTTGCAGGGAAGGAACTGTATGTTGCTGAAGGAGGTTCTGCTAAACATATGCATTCACCTGCCATGTATCTGTATAAGAGGACCATCTGCTACTGCAGAAAACATCTTTACACACTTGGGCCTCAGTGTTTTCTCAGTTTGAAACGCCGAACATAATGTTTCCCATCAGACCCAAATAAATTAAACTGCTCTTATCACTAAATTGAACTTTAGACTATCTCCTTAGCAATGGTGAACTTAGCCTTTTGATTCTTTTTGCTGATGAAAGGACTGGTCACTGCAGAGTGCACTTTCAGTCCAACCTCTCTTAAGCTGTGTTAACACTAGTTCAGTTTGTTTGGTTCATTTGGTCTGGACCAAAAAGTGAAATTATGCATTTGGTCCTGGTCTGCTTAGCGTTCACAGTGGCATTTTTGACAGTGAACCTAAAGATACCAAATACATTCACAACCTGATTGGTCAGGTTGAATAACGTATATTTCATGATGGAACTCACCGAACACAAAGGGAAAAGGTGCGTTCGACTTAAAGTGGCGCTGCGGGTGTATAACATCAAAGTACCCATACACCAATCGGTCTGCTCAGTGCCGCTTTAAGTCGAATACACCTAATGCCGTCTACTGAACGAAGTGCGCTCATTGTTCCGTGTATATGATTTTATTTTCACTACCTGCGAACTCACAAAGAGCTCATAAAAGGCACTTTACCTCGTTGTTGCTCCATGTTTGCCCTCTGCTCATTTTGTTTTGGATATACCATAATGTCGCATAGTGTCGCATCTTGTCATTACTTCCTGTTTTTGGTTTGTTTCAGAAGTCTTTTGTCAATGTCAGATTTGTATGTCATATTTTCGCACCAGAGTTCGTTCGGAAGTGGACCGAGACCCATCTTTTTAGCGGTCTCGGTCCGCTGGTTTGTTGCGCACTAGGGTCCGGATGGCAGCGTTCACACTTACTCAATTGAACCGCACTAACAGAGCAATTGCACCAGAGTTCGTTTTAATCAAATGAAACATGACAAATATGAACACACCCTTAGACATGTCGAGACAGATCAGCACTGAACTGGCAAGCAATTCCAGCTGCAGTGCTGAACCGATTCCCCATTGAGAGTCTCTGCATTATCCTGTCTTCTCGTGCATTTGTCTTACATGGACGGCCAGCCTTTTTGGAAGACTTGAATGAAGTCAAAGCTACAATATTCTAGAAATCACAGATTTGGAACGACCAACTTTTCTTGCAACAGCTGAAAGCGTCAGCCCTTTCAACGCTATCTTACGGTCAATTCGTACGCATTTTATGAGGTGGCTAATTTGTATGATTCCGTATAATTTGTCTAAACCCCAGTGATGAGTAGGTTTAGGCGTGGGGTTATATGTACAAATTCATACGTATTGTGCAACTCGTACAATACGTAAGTTTTAGCTATAATCATATGAATTACAAGTGAAGTCGTACGAATTCGTACAAATTAGCCACCTCATAAAATATGTACGAATTGCTGTGAGATCGGGTTGGCCCTTTAGCCTTCATCTGGACAACCTCCTGTCAGAGGGTTTCAGTCACCTTAGAGCGGCCCGCCATCTTGCAGTCTCAGTGAAAATTGGACAAATTCTGCCAGTTAAACTGGGTTTGTTATATAATTCAGTAAATTAGCACCAGGTGTGAAATTAACTCCAATAACTTCGAGTTCTCTGGAAGTGTTCTCTAATTTAGATCAGTTCTTTTTCAAATATCATTTAAAATTTTTATACTGTGGATCAGAATACAATTCATTTATGAAACATGCCCTTCTTCTCCTGTTAGGATAACTTCAAATAGGACTAAGCAGTGACCTTGAAATTTATGATTATAAATGATTAACACTTTTACAATTAAACTGTATGCAATTATGCATCAAATAAAACAGAGATAAACAGACAAGTGAGGTTTTTCTCTTTTTTATTTCTTCATTACTATTTAAAAATAAAAAATAAAATACTGCGAAAGAAACCTATAGGCGAACAGCAACCCCGTTAACACACAGCGATATACACTGGTATGCAACGCGGATGCCCGTCACAGCTTGGCGCCACTGCTAGAGCCTCCATCAGGCTACAAGGTTCATGAGGCTGGGACGAGGAGGATTTCGGCTTTGAGCCAGCGTTGCCCGTCCCCCCTGTCCCGGTCTCTCAACATGGCAAGATATCGCTTTAACGTTTCCTTTTCCCCAAAAGGTGATTACAAATATTCCCGTTCAGAAAAGAGATCAGTCCTGTCGCGAGAGATGAGCAAGATATGAGCCGTCTAACGCTGACACACGTCTAAGCTGGAATAACAAAGAAATGCGAATCTCTCATCGGTCACTGCATGTACCCTTCCAGTTTGGATGTGTTCGGAAATAAGAACTATAATACAAACATTGCATCGTAGAAAATGGTCCCACTATGGAAGAGGTATTCAAAATGGCAAGTACAGGACCAATATGGAAGAAAATGACAACATAATATATTACACGTAAACTGAAAGGATGCTTACAGTACTCAAGAGTGTTACTCCTTCGTCTATCACTTAAAAAGTGACATTTAAAAGTAAAACAAGGAAGTTTTATATTTAAAAAAAAATGATTCAGAATTTGAGATGTTGGGTAGATGCTAAGTGCAATTCGATTTCCCATACCTCTTCAGCCTTTAGTCAATCTAAAACGAAAAATACCAAACCCAGCACGTGCGCTAAGGAACTTAAACTGTATTTAACCAATCTGAAAGGCTTTATAACTTAGGAAAATAGTTTTTGTTCTACCCTCACACACTTAGTGCCACATTTTGTAGTGGTAGAAAGGAAGATTATGGATTAGAAGAGAATCTGTGATTTCTTTGTTGGCTATCCAAGCACGATGAAATGAACAAGTGGGTTATTTGATGACACAAGGGGAAAAAAAACAACACAAAAAAAAACAAAAAACAAAAAAAACAACAACAAGGAGATCCAAAAGGGTGGGATTTGGATGATGTTGGAGGGGATGTCAAATGTTTTCTATATGAAATGATAGTCTAAGACGGCACTATTTTTGCCCTCTCTTTTGTCAGTGGAAGCAGATTTTCTCTTCAGATGTGTAGGACCGTCATCCCTGCTCAAAACGCTGAGTATCAGCCATCTCAACCTTTGTCTGGCGATTGGTTTAAAAAAAAAAAAAAAAAAAAAAAAAAATCAGAAAATATTAATTTAAAACAAACACTTCTTTTGTCAGCATAATGTTCCCTCTCTCTGAGCCTCGGCTCATGATGATAAAGCAGAGTCTTTCTGTGTTTGTTGAGCTTGCTGCGAATGCAGCACTGGTTTTTGGCTCTCCAGATCTCGAAAATGTTTCTCGACCTGTGGACAGAGAGAAGAAAGGTTGGCACTGCACAACACCTCACAAAAAAAAAAAAAAATTACTTTGTCATTATTAACAACCAGATGTTAATAGTAAATGTTTCATCAATCTGTCATTTTCATAATTGGAAATAAAGCTTGCAGCTTATGTGTCGATATTAAAAATCGCAAATAATCCAGTTAAATTTTAGATTTAAAAATTAAAACCTTATTTTTCCAAAATTAAAGACTCCAAAAACAACCTGATCAATGAACTTGTCTTTCCTGAGCTAACTTAATTCTAAAAGAAAATAGAATTTTTTTTAATTATATCCATGAGCCAACAATTCGCTGTTTGTCCAAGCAACATAACCTTTTAGCTGCATTAAAACAGAAACAAAAGTATATTATTAAAAGTTTACTAATGGACAAAACAAATATTTTGTGCAGATAAATAAATAATATTTTTGAAACATAGTAAAACACATTTAAGTCACTAGAGTTAACTTTAACTTCAAAGTTAACTTTACTACACTCTCTAGATTTTATATTCTTAAATTCTGACTAAAGCTCAATAAAGAGTTTTTAAAAGCATTTTTTATTTTCATTTTTGTACAATACCATTTCAAAAGTTCAGGGCAGGTAAGATTTTTAAAATATTGCTAAAAAAAAAAAAAAAAAAAAAAAAAAAATAATATATATATATATCTCATGCTCTCAAAGGCTGGATTTATTTGACCAAATAATATTGAAGTATTATTAGATTTTAAAACTGTTTTTTATTTGAAAATTTTTACGATGTAATTTACTTGTTTTCACCAGACATTACTCTAGGCTTCAGTGTCACATGAAATCAAACAGCATTTCTTATTTTTAATCACAGCTTAAAGAGGTCATCGGACGCTAAGTTCACTTTTTCATGTTGTTTGAACATTAATGTGTGTTGGCAGTGTATGTACAAATCTACTCTATAATGATAAAAATCCATGCAGTGGTTTTTAATTAATCTGTAAAAATAATATCCCCTTTTTCAAATCGAGTCATTCTCAGATGCCTGTCTTTGTGGCGTCACACCGACAGAGATCGCTCCCACGATAGTTGATTGACGTGAGCGTCTTACCTCAGACCAGCTGTAACAATCCGCACTCTTTGTTTCGATGCCGAAGCAGTGATGCAAGTTAGACAAGAATATCGCCGATTGAGCGATTGAGGTGTTGTGTTGCTGAATGTAATAATGAACATTGTGGTCATCATTTACTCCCGACATCTGAGCCGCTGAAGATGCAGTGGATTACGTTTGTGAAGGGAATGCACCTCCCGATCTACATAAATGCGTCTATGTTTGCGCGAATCGTTCGTGATCCAGCTTCACTTACAGCAGAAGTGAGTATAAAGTTTTTTTATTTTTTGAAGTTTTTTTTCCAATCGTCTTTCCTAATAATGTCCTAGTTTAGCGGCTAAAGTAAACAGGCTCGTCACTCCACAGAGAGAAGAGAGGGGCGGGGCGAGCAGAGCTCATTTGCATTTAAACAGCCTCGACCAGAATAAGGTGAATTTTGCAGAGCTGATTTTGACAAGGTACAAATGGCGTTGTTTTACACAACCATTGAGAATTTTTAACCAAAGTATATTATAGACTTCTCATCAAGACCCTAAAGAATCATATCAACTTGTGGAAAATAGGCATCCGATGACCCCTTTAAAATGGATGAAATAACTGCTTAATATTTCAGTAGAAACAGTGATGCAGTGGCCTCCACTAATATTGGCACCCTTGGCAAATGGGCAGCTGTGAAAGTAAATTTGCATTGTTTATCTTTTTGATCTTTCATTCAAAAAAGTTTTACACAAAAAAAATTAACTAACCTTTCATTGAAGTACAATGGAAAGTGGGTATAAACATTATGAAATGTTTTTTCTCTAATGCATGGTGGCCACAATTATTGGCAGCTCTATAAATTCCTATATAGAGTAAAATATCTCTTAGGTATATTGCCATTCATATTTATCTTTACCTTTTTTTTTTTTTTTTTTTTTAAGCACTCCATGGTGACTAGGAACATGATTTGTCCAGCTATGACTTCCTGTTCCACTGGATTATAAATATGAGGAACACAAAGGCCAAACTCCCTTAAACATCCATCACAGGGAGTAAAAGCAAACAATATACTGTAGTTCTGATGTGCAGAACAAGATTGTTGAGATTTACAAAATAGAAAGTGGTTGTAAGAAAATAGCTAATGTTTTGAAAATCTCCATTTCTACCATCAGGGCAATAACTAAAGGTGTTACAAATCTGCACTGGAAGAGGAAGTGTGTCTATATCGTCCTAATGCACAGTGAGGAGGAGAGCTTTTGAGTGGCCAAAGACTCTCCAAGGATCACAGCTGGAGAATCGCAGAGATTAGTTGAGGGGGCAGAAAGCCTAAAACAAATGATCAAAATAGTCCCTACATCACCACATGCTCATCCGAAAACAAACTCCAGCATATTCCGTTGTCAGACACGACTGGAGCTTCAAAACGAGCCTGGCTTTTTGGCAGCAAACCCACCAGATGGGTTTGGTGCAAACAGGGATAAAAAGTACCCCATGTCCACGGTTAAATATACTGCTGGATCTTTAATGTAGTGAGTCTATTTTTCTGCCGGAGGTCCTGGACATCTTGTTCAGATACATGGCATTGTGGATTTTAGCAAATACCAACAGATGGAGGAAAAAAAAAAAAAAAAAAAAAAAAAAAAATCAAACCCTGACTGTTAGAAATTTATAATGGGCCGTGGTTAAATTTTCCAAGAGGACAATGATCCAAAACAAACATCAAAATCAACACAAAAATGTTTCACTAAGCACAAAATGAAGCTTCTGCCATGGTTGTCTCAGTTCCCTGACTTGAACCCTATAGAAAATGAGTGGAGTGAACTGAAGAGAAGAGCTGTGAATCTGAAGGATCCGGAGAGATACTGTATGAGGGAATGGGCTCTGATCTCTTGTCAGGTGTTCTCCAGGCATTATAGGAGAAAACTCAGAGCTGTTATCTTTGGAAAAAGACGTTGCAGTAATTGGGTGCCAATAATGGTGGCCAATGTGAACTAGGGAAAAACATTTATTTCATAATGAGATATCCCCCCATTTTCCATTGTTTTACTTAGTGATAAGTTAGAACTTTGTGAATTTCCTGAATGAAAGATCAAAAAGATAAACAACGCAGATTTATTTCCACAGCCACTTTTGCTCATATGTATCAAGGGTGCCAATATTAATGGAGGGCACTGTACATTTCTTTTTCCACGATTCTTTGATGGAATAAAATCATTTCATGCACATTATGCACATTTTATTAATGCGCATGTCAATGCACATGCGCATTAATAAAAAAACCCAAACAAACACAGACTTACTATTTTCCGCACGTGGCTTAACGCGCTGCCCTCTTTGCCTTTACAGTTGTCCGCTTGGTATGGCGGACTGATGACCACATCATCCATCACTATGATGTTTTTCTCCTGCCATTTGCAGTCTTTGATGCTGCGGGTGAAGACGAGGAGGAAGAAAGTGAATGATTCATTCGGTTTCATCCTCAGTACAGAGGATTGTTAATAATAACACTTATTACAGAGCTCTAACCCAAAGATAAGCCAACTGAAGGTGGGCATTTCAATATTCCCATCACTTACGTTTTATGAATGGTCTGGAACAGCTGTTGGCCCTCTACAGAAACACCAGCACTAATTGCATAAGCTTGCGACAACTTGTCTTCCTTTTCCATCCGTGCTCTATTTACAAGCTGCACAGAGATGAAGAAATACAAAGATATTATAAATAAACAACTGTCTCAGATTACTAGATGTACAAATGGAATAAGTCACCATTTGGGCTTACCTTGTTAAAATTGAGAGATGCTAAAGGGGGAGGAGTTTCAGCGCGGTCACTGATGACATCCACATCTGACACGTAGGCCAGGTTAACAAGCACCACATCGCTGAGATTGGGTTTACCGCTGGACGGGGCACATTCTGATGACACCAGTCAAGGTAGTTGTTTGGCAAATACGTATTTATTAAAGCAATGAATATGTATATGCATGCCACACACAGAGAAGGAAGCCACATAAACATTATCATGGGATCAGTGTTGCATATCAGCCATGTTCCTCTACTCTAGTTTCATGTTTAGCATCTCATGTTAACAAACAGGATAAAATGACATGAATGTCTGTCAGTAAGGAGATGAGTGTCCTGGAGGAGGTTGCTTACTAGCATGACAGAGTGCAATCAGATATGAGCCGCCTTCAACTGAGAGAGACTACTGTGGTTACTAAAGCATTCATGTTGACTTTAAAGGCATTTAGGAAGTTTTCTAATAGTTTAAACATAGGGAACCCTATCTTCAAACCTCATAAGTCACTCAGTTCTGAAAAACTCGGATGTACATCAGAATATGTAAGAAAAGATATGACACTACTTCAGTTTCATCGTGACTTTAACATGACCCGAAGAGATGATCACGTGCTGCAATATAAAATTACACACAGTCATGCAACCTGAAACATACACTGGTAATCAATTTAAACAGTTATCCTTTGGAGTAAACAAAGTAGGCCCTCAACCAACAGTTAGTAAGTGATTTTTGCTCTATAAAAATACTAAGTGAAACATCTAGCCAATAAAATATTTTAAGTAAAGAGAACAAGACGAAAATAGTATTTAAAAAATGTATAAAAACATTTAAGGAACAACATTTAAGTAATACATATAACTTAATAAATTAAATTATTATGCTTTATTCATATAACCGGTAAGAACATTTGTTTTAGGCTACTATGCATTTTCATACCAATGGCCATTTAAATGTCCAGAAGTGATGAGTAAACCAAGGTCGGAAAATAATAAGGGCCCGTGGCGAAAATGAACTAAAATGCCTTATAAATTCAAGACAAAGGGCCAAAAAAATGCCCCTACACAACTAAACAATGCATTACGGCTGTTGCAGTTAAAAGAAAATGTGAATATGAATGAAAAATGTCAATTTGCGGAATTACATTAGATTCTCTCACAATGCATTAGATTGCTTTTTACATGCCATTTTGTGCAGCATTAAGCCTTATAACCAATCAAACACGTTTGAATGTATTGGCCAACCAGAGGCGCTTAGATTAGTCAGCGCTAAAAATGCCAAAGCTGTTGTTGAGTGTGCACGCTCCCTGAATTCCCTCATCGTAAACAACACAGCGCAGATACGCAGTAATTAAAAGATTCATTTCATAGCTTCAGTAATTATAACTGGAGTTTTTGCATAACTTGTGCTAGACCAGGCTAACATCATGGATTGACATGTTTGTCTGTAAAGCCAGAATGTGACGTGCCCAAAAACGTATATTGATATTAATAATCATTATTGCAAGATTAAAAATCTACAATAATGTTTTTTTTGTCATAATAGTGCAGCCCTATGAGCTCCTGTTTTTACATGTATAATTTAGACGCAATTTTAAACAGACTATTGTTATAGTGTTTTCACAACGAGTCATCATTCGGTCATGTTAGTGTCACTGAACGTAAACAATGCCACTGAACCAAACAAAACCTGCAAATTTTGCTGATTATTGCTGCTGAAAATGGCCAATTATTATGTGTTGGGCTGTACTAATCGAACTGGAAAAACATTTGGAGTATTATAGACTACCAAAAGTTAAAACAAATTAAGAAAAGAGTGCAAAAAACTGTCTGAGGAACAAAAGGCGTTTGTGGTTGGCCAAACTGAACCAGGATTTCAAGGGCAAGAATCTTGACAACATTTATGTTTGTCCATTCAGGTAGGTGAAATATTATCTAATATCTTAATACGGTTTGCACATATCTTTACCACTTAACTTTAATTTGTCAAAATATTTTATCAAATATATTCCTTCTCTATGTGATTTAGCAGCTTCCACACATTTTTCCTTTGGTTTAGACAGTATAAATTAGCAGAACAACATATTCAGTAGTCAATTAACATTGCATCCAATGCTGTTGTTTACATCTGAGTATCGGCAATATAGCTGCACATCCAGGTAACTGACTAAATCGCAGTTATCATATCATCATAAACACAGTGCAGATACGATGTAAATAAAAGATTCATTTTGTAGCTTCAGTCATTATAATGGGAGTTTTTGCATAACTTGTGCTAGACTAGACTAACGTCATGGACCAACATGTTTGTCTGTGAAGCCAGAATGTGACGTGACCAAAACTTAAAAACATTAAATATTGTTTTCTATATCAATATTAATAATCATTATTACAATATTAAGAGCATTAATCTACAATAACAGTTTTATCCTAATACTGCAGACCTATGAGCTCCTGTTTTTTAAATGTATAGAGGGTTTGCATTTACGTCACGGTTTGTAACAATGTGCTTGCGTCACGGTTTGGTCAGTTACCCAGATGCGCGGCCATATTGGCGATACTCTGATGTAAACGACAGCATTGATTGCATGGTGAATGTACTACTGAATACATTGTTCTGCTAATTCATGAGGTCTAAACCATGGTAAAAAAAAACATGTGGAAGCTGCTAAATCATATAGAGAAGGACTTAGTAAGCAGGAAGGGGCACAGCATTTTGAGAAACTAAAGTTAATAGGTGGTAAAGATACATACGAGCAGTATCAATTAAGAAATTAGCCTAATATTTCACCTACCTGACCGGAAACGATCACAACAAACATGAATGTTGTCAAGATTCTTGCCCTGGAAATCCTGGTTCACTTTAGCCAACCACAAACACCTTTTGTTCCTCAGTTTTTTGCATTCTTCTCCTTGATTTGTTTTAACTTTTGGCAGTCTATAGTACTCCAAATGTTTTTCTGGTCCGACCGATTAGTACAGCCCAAAACATGACAATAATTGACCATTTTCAGTAGCAATAATCAGTAAAATATGCAAGTCTCATTCGGTTCAGCGGCATTGTTTACATTCAATATGACCGACTGATGACTCGTTAAAACACTGCAGTTTTAAACAGCCTATGGTTATTGACAACAGTTTAAAATATTAAAGTAAGTGGGTAAATTTAAGTATTTGACATTGGAAACTAATTCCAGGGGGCAAATATTGCCCCTTAATGGAAAAGATCATTTGTGACCCTGGAGTAAAAACTAATGCAATAGCTGGCTAAGCTTATCATCAAAAGAGGCCTGACAACAAAATCACAGTAATATTAAGTTCCAGAAATCTCCTTATTTAGAACAATTGAAAGGCTTATCTCTACTCTCAGTATTTTGACATATGACTGTTATTTGAATATTAAATAGGAATGGCAGCACATCAGCAGGTTAACAAGCAAACCACAGGGAACTCATGGTGACCAGCAACTGCAATGATCAAAATAGGGCATGATGCATGGGAGAAATAAAACAGTGTGTGCGTTAAAAGAGTCGCACTGAAAGATTCGTTTAGTGCAGTTCTTGCACGACAGGGCTGTTAGCGTTCAGGCTAGCTGACGCCCCCTGAGCACGCATGCGCACATCTTTGTACGACAGAGCGGCAATGCTGTATTTGACAGCATGTCCACCCTCATTTACTTCCACTATGGCATGGTAACTGCGGTTCAAACGATACTGCAAATAAACGCACTAAAGCCCTTCGTTTAAGTCAGAAGCATCTAAACTAGATTTGCATGACTCGTCTATGAATTTTGAGATGAATGGATAATGATGTTAGTTCGCTAACCCGTTTGGCTGAGCCAAACGAACGCGTGAATCAGTCATTCTGAACAAATCTTGTGAGTGAACGAATCATTCTAGCTCACCTCGGTTTTCTTTCTCTAAAATCTTAGGGTTCCTTACAAAATAAGTACAATAATAAACATTACCCAATTTTTTTTATACCACATGTCATTTGATGTTTAAGAGGGCAGAAAAAATATGATTCTACTAAACACAAAAGATGATCATACGCAATTAAAATGAAATAGGGACGTTGAAATTAAAATTATTTTAGGCTATTTTGTTGTACTTTCTTCATAATTTGATTATCCATCACTTAATAAAACAGAGAAGTTAATTTTAAAACGCTCGTTAAAGAAAAAATTTGAATTACACAATACGAGTAGCGAACCGATTCAAAAGATTCGACTCACTGGGATGAATCAAAATCTCCACAACTAAATCAATGTCAATTTGACATCACGGCTTTACACAAGCAAGTAAAATCTACCAACAACTAGACAACATAATTATATATTAAACACTGAAATTCCCATATTAAAACACTTCTATGTGAACACGATGATTGAGTAGTACTATTATAAATCACCTAAAACGCTAAATTATTAAAAAGAACAAAAATTAAAAAACAACTCAGATAAATTTCACGTCGTGCGAGTCCAAATGTGTGTAATCGAGAGGATGTATGAGGTAAAGAGCACACGATTACAATGCAGTAACCAATCGGAGGTTCAAATGCGCACCACCTGACTCAGCATGCGCTAAACACGGAAGCGAACGCCGAATGGAGTGTGTTCGCCGTGGTGAAAATGTCTTTGGCATTACCCCAGACCAGGCCTCTTGCAGTTGTGGATCCCGATGATTCAATGACAAGCCGAGACGACAAAAGGATACTCAAAGTCAGCATCTTGGACGGGTAGTCAAAAGCGACGACCTCTCCTTGCAAGCGCTGCCCCAGGCAGGTGATGCAGGAGACATGGCTCCCGACGCTGAAATACTCCCCTGGACCAGGAGCCGCCATCTTCTCCGCCAGGAAACGGGAGCAGTCAGTCGCCTCACGTAAACACGCGCAGCCGCGTCAGCACGGGTGGGAGCGCGAGTAGGCGTTCCGCGGGAATGAATGAAGTGACGCAAAACCCGCCGCTGCAAACGAAGCCACGCCCACTTTACTATGGAGTAGTAGATCATGAATATCTTACTACAGCGCGCTACACGCCCTCATTCATTCGTTCTCGCTTACTCATCTTCCTGGTTTACGCACAAGGTTGGTCGAAGACACACGGGAGCCTGTTTTTGCCTTCTGTGACCTAAAACGGCTGTTTTTTAACTTTTTGTTGGCCCTGAACCCCAAGTACGATGGTCCCACTTGCAAAGGACTCCCTTAAAGGCAGCTATATATTTTCCAAGTATTTCAAGTAAACCCTTTTGTGAAAAACCAAAATATTATTTTATTACTTCAAATCTTTTTCTACCCACCATAAAAGTATTTTAAGATGTAGGCCTGTACACCTGGAGAGAAACATAACATGTTTACTGTAGAGTAACATGTTTTTCATTAATTCTGACCAGTTTTATAAACCGTAATATTGTCAAATACTGTAGTTTGTATTTTAAAAATTGTTTATTAATTATATTTTAATTAATATTAAAACTTTTTTTTTTTTGTTACACATTTTTCCCCATAGTTAGACAGTTTAAAACTTGACCTAAAAAAAAAAAAAGTATAAATATATAAATAAAAACTAAAAATAAATAAATCATCACATGATTTCTGGGCTAAACTTGCACCTCACACTCTTAGTATGCAAACTTTTAGTATGCAAATATTTGTTGTGTGATTACGTTGTCTATAGATTTCCATATGCATTACAATTATTTTTCAAATACAAATAAGAACGCTAACAAATTATTTTAAATTATTATAAAAACATGAATTAAAATAATTTTACATTTTATATCATTTACAAATATAAAATGCAAATGACAAAAATATTAGTAATATATTATTAAAATTCAGTGATTTAATTATTTTAAAGGATCGCTAAAATATTATAAAATATTAAATACATAAAGCTGAATGAAAAAAATTGCATTTATAAACATAATTAAAATGCAAATGACAAAATAAGGGCGCCCCTATATATAATAGTACTATATATAATAGTAGTTATATATTATTAAAAATGATCAGTGATTTAATTATTTTAAAGAAACAGTAAAATATTACAAAATATTAAATACATAAATTAAGCTGAAGAAAAAAAGCTTGTATAAATATAAGTAAAATGCAAATGACAAAAATAATAGTGGTAATATGTTATTAAAATGTTTAGAGATTTAAGGATTTTAAAAAATCACTAATATATTACTAATTTTTAAATACATAAATGAAGATGAATGAAAAAACTAGCATTTATAAATATAATTAAAATGCAAATGACAAAATAGGGATGTCCCTATATATAACAGTACTATATATAATAGTAGTTATATATTATTAAAAATAATCAGTGATTTAATTATTTTAAAGAAACAGTAAAATATTACAAAATATTAAATACATAAGCTGAATAAAAAAGCTTGTATAAATATAATTAAAATGCAAATGACAAATATAATAGTAGTAATATATTATTAAAATGATCAGAGATTTAAGGATTTTAAAGAATCACTAATATATTACTAATTTTTAAATACATAAATGAAGCTGAATGAAAAAAAAAACACTTTTATAAATAATTAAAATTCAAATGACAAAATAGTAGTAGTAATATATTATTAAGAATGACCAGTGATTTAATTATTTTAAAGAATCGGTAAAATAACAAATTATAAAATACATACATGAAGCTGAATGAAAAGTTAGCCTTTAAAAATATAATTACAATGCAAATGACAAAAATAGTATTAATGTAGTAGTAATGTATTATTAAAAATGATCAGTGATTTAATTATTTTAAAGAATCACTTATATTACTAATTATTAAATACACAAAGCTGAATGTAAAAAAATATGCATTTATAAATATAATTAAATTGCAAATGACAAAAATAATAGTAGTTATATATTATTACAAAATGATCAGTGATTTAATTATTTTAAAGAATCACTAAAATATTGCAAAATATTAAATAAATGAAGCTGAATAATAAAACAAATTAGCATTTATAAATATAATTAAAATGCAAATGACCAAAATAATAGTAGTAATATATTATTAAAAATGATCCGTGATTTAATTATTTTAAAAAAATCAGTAAAATATTACAAAATATTAAATAAATTGAACTGAATGAAAAAAATTGCATTTATAAATCTAATTAAAATGCAAATGACAGAAATAATAGTAGTTATATATTATTAAAAATGATCAGTGATTATTTTAAAGAATCAGTAAAATATTACAAAATATTAAATACATAAATGAAGCTGAATGAAAAATTTGCCTGTATAAATATATTTAAAATGCAAACGACAAAAATAATAGTAGTTATATATTATTACAAAATGATCAGTGATTTAATTATTTTAAAGAATCAGTAAAATATTACAAAATATTAAATAAATGAAGCTGAATAATAAAACAAATTAGCATTCATAAATATAATTAAAATGCAAATGACCAAAATAATAGTAGTAATATATTATTAAAAATGATCAGTGATTTAATTATTTAAAAAAAATCAGTAAAATATTACAAAATATTAAATAAATTAAACTGAATGAAAAAAATTGCATTTATAAATCTAATTAAAATGCAAATGACAGAAATAATAGTAGTTATATATTATTAAAAATGATCAGTGATTTAATTATTTTAAAGAATCAGTAAAATATTACAAAATATTAAATACATAAATGAAGCTGAATGAAAAATTTGCCTGTATAAATATATTTAAAATGCAAACAACAAAAATAATAGTAGTTATATATTTTTAAAAATGATCAGTGATTAATTATTTTAAAGAATCAGTAAAATATTACAAAATATTAAATAAATGAAGCCGAATAATAAAACAATTAGCATTTATATAAATATAATTAAAATGCAAATGACAAAAATAATAGTAGTAATATATTATTAAAAATGATCAGTGATTTAATTATTTAAAAAAAATCAGTAAAATATTATAAAATATTAAAATAATTTAAACTGAATGAAAAAAATGCATTTATAAATCTATTTAAAATGCAAAGGACAAAAATAGTAGTAATATATTTTTAAAAATGATCAGTGATTTAATTATTTTAAAGAATCAGTAAAATATTACAAAATATTAAATGAAGCTGAACAATAAAAAAAAATAGCATTTATAAATATAATTAAAATGCAAATGACAAAAATAATAGTAGTAATATATTATTAAAAATGATCAGTGATTTAATTATTTTAAAGAATCACTAAAATTTTGCAAAATATTAAATACATAAAGCTGAATGAAAGCTGAATCCAACTTTGTTGCAAATATGGCACAACTGTTGGGTTACAACTTCGATTTAAATTTAATTAAATAGACTAGACAACACTGCAGGAATAAAAATGTCTTCTCTCTGTTGTGGCCACTGGCTCAAGGATTTCCCTGTGAATGTTGAGGAGTTATTTAAAGAAATTGAGAAGAAATCCCACACACAAACAAACAGCAGGAATCAAAGGGACAGCAATTTTTAATGATTAATAGTCACAGTAATAGATTGCTCAAATAGCGTGTATTGCACATGTGTACACATATATGCACCCTATATACACGTGTGTAGCAGTTAGTATACACACCTTTGTATTGTCGCAACATGAAAGCACTGAAAGAACACAATAAATCAGGGAATGTGCTTTGATAATTTCAGATAACTTCTGCATATCAATATGACCAGAAGAGAGACAAGAAAGAGAGAGCAGAGAGCGAGAGAAAGAGAGAAAAAAGATCTTAAAAATCCAAGGTTAAAAGATCTCACAAAATCGAAACACCCAATCACAACAAGTGATGTAGAACAGCAAAGAAATGAAGAGACAGTGGAGGAGACACAACCTCTCTTTCAAAAAAGTCAAAAAATATACAAGCAATCTTTGAACCTCGACGATCATAGGTCACTACATATACACAACATATGAATCATCAATAAATATACATATTTACCCAATAGCAAAATATGTGGCAGAGACAGTAAAGCTATCTTCCACGGCGAATGTCGATGTCTTTTACACGTACAGAGGTTTCCCGGTGTCCATCGTAAGGCCCTGTTCACGTTGGTGCGAAAGAGACCGACGCGACGGTCCCCCTCAGCGCCTCGTTTAAAAAAGCCAAGCGTCATACTGTATTACCTCTGAGCGATTATTTCCCCTCTCTATGTATTGCTCAACCCCACGCACCCAAAGAGAAGGTTCAGCTCTCGAAAAGGGACTTCTCAGGGTCGGCCGACTCATCCAGAAAAAGGATAAGAGGAACGGAAAAAGAAAAGAAGAAAAGCGTTCACCACCAACTGCACGGTCAATAAACTCTTTGACACCATATAGGGTGAAAATACAAAACTATGCACAAATGCTTGGTGATCCACATCCAAACGTTACGAAACCTGATCACAGTAGTTCCTGATTCAGACAGCACATCCCATAGCCACACAGAAGAGGGAAATTCTCTTAGTGTATATTACAGTATCTAAATACAGAGGCTAGCGTCAGCCTGCTTTTTCACAAAGTGTTTCCTGGTTAGAGACAATATGAACAGGTGACGTTAGTGTTTCAAATGGCGACGTAACAAACAAACCGTTGTTGTAGTTGTTGCGAAAAAACTGGCCGTTCGCTTTTTAGCTATTGTAATATATCATGTTTTTTTTGTTTTTTTTTTAAGTTAAAAGTTATTGCCCAGAGGCTATGAGGCCGTCGAAGTTACATCAGTATGTCACTTTTCATCGAGACAAACATCGCGACGCAACGTTGAGCAGTCATTTCTGACTCCAAATAAATAAATCAAAAGAGAGCAGAGTCGAGAAACGCGCTTCGAAATTTCTGACGTTTCGACATCAACCGTTGAATCAACGAATGCACACAGAGAAAAACGCTGACGAGAGTTAGCTGAGATTTCGCTTGCTTTTAATGCCTCGTAATTTGCGTCTGAGAACCGAAAGTAAAAAGAAAACGCGATTAGGTTTGGACCTACCGTGAAGTTATTAGTGCAAGATG
Organism: Labeo calbasu; assembly: GCA_019740295.1. Taxonomy (NCBI): domain Eukaryota; kingdom Metazoa; phylum Chordata; class Actinopteri; order Cypriniformes; family Cyprinidae; genus Labeo; species Labeo calbasu. Next base: position 12,813 of record JAHKKF010521169.1, on the reverse strand, counting down.
CTCGCGGTCCGGTTCAGTCTCGTTAAAATAAAAAGAAAAGTAAGTTACTTGCCGTCAGCTCTCAGACCACGTGACACAGCTAAAGGAAGAGGGTGATTAGTCGAATTTGGCCCCCAAAAACCTAATGAAGGATGTTATTTCAGGGTCGTTTCATCCACAAGTGCGCAAGTGATTGACCAGCATACAGCTATTAGAGACGACTAACTGTCAACAGTTATGATCAATACTAATTAGTCCGGTGAAAAATAGCCGTATCCATAGCGTAAAAGAGCTATAAGATGACGAAAATGTAACCAAACGTATTTTAGTGTTAAACAAACAAACAAACAAACAAACAAAAGTGGTAGTCACTCTTATTGCCGGAAAAAATCCTTAAAAAAAAAAAGCCTTAAATCCTGAAGGAGGACAATGCCAAATGCACTGCACAGTGACATAAATCAACATCATTGATAATATCTGTACCACGCTGTACATTCCTTATCAGAGAATACTTCAAATCAAATGACGAAATTAACACTGATACAGACGTTTTTGTTGTCTTTTACATTTTTGTACAAAAAGGAAATGTTTTCATAAAAAAGTCACCGCTTACACTCGCCAATGGAAATAAAGTCAAACAAAACAGGTTTAAAAGAGCGTGAGGGAGCCAAACAAATAAATGTACAAGTTGGTCACAACATCGTCAGTGTTTCCAAACAATCGCGTCGTGTGCTAGTCTACGGCACAGGACTGATAAATAAAACAATCGTTGAATTTCTTTCGTCCGTTCGTTTGTGAACAGCAAAATAAAAAAAAAGTATCAAAACCTTTGACCAAGAACATAACATTTACATCCAAAACGAAAGAAAGAAATGGAAAGAAACCGGGGTCAGGATAGTAATCGTTTTGTGCTCTCCGTCGTTTCATGGCTAAAATTCGTTTTCGCTGAAAAAATTAAGGCAATTTGAAAACAAACAAATCAGTGAACGTTAAGTCTGAGGATTCGCGATTCGTTAAGTATTGGTGTTGTTAAATGTTTTCCTTAGTATAAAAGGCACCAAGTTCTTGGAGAAGAAAAGTCTTTCTTGAGACATTACCACAATGCGTCTTTCCTCGTTCTCCACCGAAGGTTTGAAAATCCTCTCTTTACGTTTATGTGCGAGTATGTAAAAGCAAAGCCTTATATTCCAAAAAAAGTACTGTTTTCTCTGGGAGAAAAGGCTAACCGTCGTTCTTCCACTCCTCGGTAAAAGTCTGCAGGCTTTTTTACTCTATGTACAACCACAGCTGATAAGAAAATGTTCGGTAAGGGATATAAAGTATGTTTTCTGTATGTTCAAATGTGTATACGGTACACACAAAACTACATATATATGCTTATATATATGTATGTATGTATATTTATATATATATATATATATATATATATATATATATATTATATACTTCTCGTATTTTTGTGTGCTTTTCATAACAGGATACTATACAGATGAACAAGTATACCAAATAATCGACACGGTACAGTGTAAACGAGTATACTTGTCTGCAAAAGGTGTTTCGACTCTTCAAGTTCCTCTTTTGGGAACCGTGTTGTTTTGTGAGTGAGTGTATGTGTGTGTTTTGTGCTGAAGTATTTTTGCTGCTTGTTGGCTTTTTTTGGAACTTTGTACATTATACTTTGTACAGAAAACAAAGCGTTTCGCGGCCCTCTGAGCGACAACATCCCTGTGCTGTCGTGTTGTTTTTCCCTTCCTCCTCTTCTTTGTTTTTTTGCATTTTCTTCTTTACGTCCTCAGTCCAATACAATGAGAAAATGAAATCAAAGGCCTCTCTCTGAAGAGCACTCACTCCATTGTTCGGCCTGTCCAGCTGCTGTTCAGCCCTCACTGGAGTGGTCCTGTAATTACCCATCATGCCTTGTCGTCCCCTTTTCGGCAACAGTTTGCTATGCTTTAACCTTTAGAAAAGCCAAAGTGGGTGGGCTGTGAACGTGTCAGTCAAGCACCTGGAAATGAGTGAAGGACCGAGGGAACCAATCAAAGAGCTGGGAGGAGGAACATGAGGCGTGACGTCAGGGTGACCGGTGCCAAGCACGCGTGGACAAGAAGGTTGGAGCAGTGACGTACTGTACTCGCTCTTCTACAACACGGGCTCTTCCTCCATTGGCTCCTCTGCTGGTCTGAGGAAGGAATGATTGGTTAATAAAGGGTTAAACCAGGGGTCACCAAACTTGTTCCTGAAGAGCCAGTGTCCTGCAGGGTTGGAGCTAAACTCTGCAGGGACACCGGCCCTCCAGGACCGGGTCTGGTGACCCCTGGGTTAAATGATGAATTTAACATTCTACGTAACAGCAGAGGTGAACATAACAGCACCTGCTGGTTTCTGTGGAGCTCTTTTGCTGATCGTTGTCCACAGTGAGAGAGGCCATGGCGGTCAAAGTGTCTGCCTCGTCCTTCTCCCGTCTCTGAGCGTCCAGGAGAGAGTGACCCACTGTAGGAGCCAACCTCTGCAGAGATGTCCAGTGTTTACCTATGGATCATGAGAAGATAAATGATGATAAAGACTGTTATGTCATCATGACCTCAAGAACTGTTAAAGGAGACATCGGATGGCCATTTTCCACAAGTTGGTATGATTCTTTAGGGTCTCCATGAAACGCCTGCAATCAATGGTTGTGTAAAACAACACCCTTTTTACCTTCTCAAAAACTGCTCTGTTCAGCGAGTCGTTTTGGTGCATGTCTCTTTAAATGATAACGAGCTATCTGTCCTAAGTGGCTCCGATATCAGGAGAAAATGAAGACTCTTATGTTTACTTTTACATCCAAATACAAAACACCTGCATTGCTTACGAGACACTGTTGTCGCTACAACTGCTTGAGTGCGGATAAAATGGCGGACACCGTACAACTGGCTGAGGACGGAAATATGCTAATATGGGACAGTTTCTCAGCAATTGTGGGCGGGGTTTGAGCAGTATGATGTCAAAATCAAAATGGCTTGATAATTGAGACTGTTGAGGTTTTTTTGGGGGGGATTTGAATGTATTTTTATCATTATAGGACGGTTGTGTCCACACACTGCTAACGAACATTTGTACGCAAACATATATAAAAGTGAATTTTGCACCCGATGTCCCCTTTAAAAACATTTTTGTTACTTCAAAATAAAATAGAGAATAAAACTCTCTTTATTTTACAGCTAGTTGCCTATACAAATTTTTTTAAATTTTAATTCTAAAAATATAAAATATTAAATTGTAAAAATGCCAAAAAAACACAATAAAATTAGCAAAACTTGTATCAAAAAATAAAAAACTGATTTAAAATATTTAAAAAATAGTATCTAAAAGTAATAATATAAGTCATTATAAAATAATTGTATTATTTTATGACTTATAACTATTAATTTTTTATGTCATGTCAGCACAACAAACGAATAAGCTTTTTAAAAAAACTACAAATAACTATATATCTTAAAAATTAATTTTAGAAATGTCCATTAAAGACATTTCTAAATATACCCATTACCACAATACTGATATTTAACACACTTTCATATGGAAAAAATGAATGAATACAGAAATCAACACAATATAATCTTAACCAAGTTTTCTTCAGTTTCACTTACTCTGAATCTCAATGACCCTCTCTAGAGAGGCTGTGGCTTTCGGACACGGTTTCTGTTGTAGTACTGTCAGTGGTAGAGGATCCAACTGCAACACACAAAAAAACATGAAAAAACAAGAAATAATTTAATTTATGTTTATTTGATAAATAGGAACACTACTAAAAACTCATGTCCTGCTGATATTAACCTTGTCAATTTTATGTTGAAGGTCCCAGAGACCATAATAATGTATGTGTAAATATATACACACACACACACACACATATATATATATATATATATATATATATTACTAATTTGTAAATAACTTATCATTTCATTTACCCTTCAAATAGTTCAAATATGTTCCTCTGATCTAATTATTCCAAGCAGGCAAATATTATTTAGGCTTTAGAGGACTTCACTTCCAAAATAAAAATTTCCTGAGAATTTACTCACCCCCATGTCATCGAAGATGTTCATGTCTTTCTTTCTTCAGTCGAAAAGAAATTAAGGTTTTTGAGGAAAACATTCCAGGATTTTTCCAGGACTTTAATGGGGATGCAATTTGGACCTTCAACCTACGGATCCCCATTGAAGTCCACTATATGGAGAATAATCCTGTAATGTTTTCCTTAAAAACCTAAAAAAAAAAAAAAAAAATTTTTTCCACTAAAGAAAGAAAGACATTAACATCTTAGATGACATAGGGGTGAGTAAATTATCAGGAAAATTTTATTCTGGAAGTAAACTATTTAACCTTTTGTTTTTATCAGTGACACCCCAAAAAAGAACATGAGGGTTAATACAGAAGCACCGTGTAATGCAGCTCAAATATAATCATATCATGTAGTGTTCAGATGTGTGTGAATGAATGACGGGCACCTCGTCTCCAAGCAATGCAGCCACGCAGGACTCGGATGCGTCACAGATGGCGGTGAGGTCGTGACCTCCTTCCAGTGCCAAAACCACACGGCCGCCAGCCAACTTCATCAACTGCTTAGTGAGATGGCCGAAACCTACGCAGAGAGCCAGAAGCATGCTGGGTAATTCATGATCTATAAACAAACTCCGAAGCCTTCAGCAAACCTTAACGCCCCCAATTTGAACAGAAATGTAGGTTAACAGTGAAAAAGACTATCACTGTATTCTCCCGAGTACTACCAGTGTGACACCAATATTTACCGCTCCCCCAAAGCAATGACCCAAAAGAACTGAGGTACTCCAAGTTCAAATAAATAAATTGATTTTTTTTGTGTATATTACAACCCATCGATGCAATCAAGGGGTACAAATAGCATTTGTAACATCTGACCTCTGGTACTGGAAAAGGAAAAATAGCAAACTCACATTTGGCGGTGACATTATATCCACCCAGGGGCGACTGATGGCCCTCCACAGCGTCAAAACCAGCTGACACTAGTACTACATCCGGGGAAAACTCATTGGCTATGGGCATCACCACCGTCCTACAAAAACACAGACAGCGGGACTTTGATTTACAAATGATCTCCCATGAGACAACATCTCTGTAAGTGTGCTCAATACATTTTTAAAGAGCAATCGCTTTAATGTCCTGCCTCCAAAAAAAAAAAAAAAAATTATAGTAAATCATCATATTAGAATGATTTCTGAAGGACCATGTGACACTGAAGACTGGAGTAATGATGCTCAAAATTTTGCTTTGATCACAGGAATAAATTACATTTTAAAATATATTCAAATAGAAAACAGTTATTTTAAATAGTAAAAATATTTTACAATATTACTGCTTTTGTTGTATGTTGGATCAAATTAATGAAGGTCTGGTGAGCAGAAGAGAGTTTAAAAACTTTAAAAATCTTACTGTTAAAAAACGTTTGACTGGTGTGTGTATATATAATAGAATTTTAAATTGAATTTAAAAGGTATTTTTATTTAAGTTATTGTTCTTTGTTTTTTTTTATTGTAATTATATTATTTTATTATTTATTATTAATTTTAAAAAAAAAAAGTAAATTGAACCTTTTTAGGTGATATATATATATATATATATATATATAGCCTAAAAAGTTTACATTTAAAGTTTACTTTTACAAAAAAGTTCATTTTTGTGTATTTTATTTACATTTTTGTGTTGTTTTTTTAAAAATTGTAATTATATTATTTTATTAGTTATTGTTAAAAAAAACTAAATGTAACATTTTTAGGTGATTTTTAATAATAGATAATAAAATAACACAATACATAAATATATAAATATATATACTTAAAGGTAAAGTTATACTTAAAGTTCTGAAAATGACAAAAACGCACAACAAAATTACTAAAACTTATAATTTAAAATGAAAATATTAAAATAAAAAACTACTTAAAATATTAATACAATTATAATAGTATCTCAATTATATTAAAAGAAAATAGCTCAATACTGTTTTTTTTTTTTTAACTTTTAATACCTTTCGATGCCATGCCAGCAAAATAAATGAATAAGCTTTATAGAAAAATACAGATAATTATATAAGATCTTTAAAATGAATATATACAATTTTATAACACATTACTATATAATTTTATTAATTAAAAAATAACATTTCTCCTGGGGAAATATTGTTAGAAATATACCTTAAAGACAAATGTTTTTAAAAGATATTAAAAATGATTATTATAAAATAAATGATAAATAATAATTTAAAAGAAATCCTCAAAACACTTCATGGGCTCTGAAAAAAACATTTAATACTGAAAGCAGGGCTATATTTAGTATTTTTTATAAGGGTTCTTGCATTTTCTCTATTTCTCTCTGACAGACAGGAAGTGCAGATCTCACCTGAAGGCAGTTAGATACTCCACATCACCCATAGGTGGCTCCACTCCACCTGTCCAGGCAATGTTGACGTTAAAACCCTCTCCTGGACCTACACCCACCTAAAGAGGAACCCATGAGACAGCCAGTTAGAAATAAAAGTACATTTTGGTCATCTGATTACAGGAAGCTACTATTCTGACAGTGACTAAAATGTTGTTACCTCCTCAGGAGCTCCGCTGCCTGGGAAAAAGTTGCCATCGTCATAACGGTGCAGGGAAATGTACAACACATTGGGGTCATTATAAAAAGCCTGCTGGGTCCCATTTCCATGGTGGATATCCTGTGAAAAGGAATGGAAGACGGTTTTGAAACAGTCTGGTTTTGTTCTTTGTGGTTCTGTCAAAATGTCAATGAAATAAAATGAGTTCTAAAATCAGCTAAACTGAATCAGCACAAAAATACAGCTTGTTCCGTGTGGACTGTAACATCACAAGCCGCTGCGTATCGCACTGAGATCCTAAAAACTCACCCAGTCTATGATTAGGATCTTGCCCACCCCGAGTTTCTGCTGCAGGAGTTTGGCAGTGATGGCCACTGAGTTGAAGAAACAGAAACCCCTGCCAAGATACACACAGAGCAGTGGACTGTTACTCATTTGAACACACATAAATGATTTATCCATCAAGATAACAAACATCTGAGCACACAAAACTCACACCGAGACATAGAAGTCCACACATGAATCATTTAAAGGTATTTTGTTGCTTTATGTAGATTAAATATGCTGAAGTAAACAACCTTAAATGACATTCAAATATTTTAATGAAATATTTTACACAGACTCTTAAAAAGGACGGCAGTTCAGACTACTTACATGGCAGTTGATTCCTCAGCATGATGACCAGGAGGACGGACCACCGCAAACCCGTTCTATCCATCAAACAAAAACAGAAGAGAGAAGAGACGAGGTGTGATATAATATAAGCACAGAATATTTATGCCGGACCATCAAATAAACATCAAGCTGTGGTAGGAGAAATAAATATGAACCTTCAGCTCTCCAGCAGCAACTTTAAATGCCAGTTCAATGACGCAGCCCACCGCCATCCGGACGGCACCTGACGAGTGCATCTCGTTCCACACTGTATCACTGTCCACCTAAAGAGCATGAAATCATCTTAAATACTGACACAAATGGATTAACTCAGAACTGATCCTTTTTACTTTCTTAATAAATGTCCATGCTGTTATTGCAGGACAATTCATCAGCGCAAAACCATGGGAAGTAATAAAATAATAATACAAAAAAATAACTTGATAAAATTAATGTTGTTAGAGTAATAATAATAATTATTATTAGTTAAAGGTTTTGTTTTATTTTAATATTATACTTTATTAATAAAAACGATTCATTATTTATATGTTTCAGTTTACTATAGTCGACATATCTGTATATTTATTATATCTATGATGTACATATTACAATCTAATCTAAAAATAATAATGATAATTTATTTTAAAAAGATGAAACATTTAATAATAATGCTAATAATAGTACATTTCTAAAATGTTATAAAATAATAATAATAACAATAAGTATTTTGCAAAGGTTTTTTTAATTTTAAGATTATACTGTATTAATAATAATGATTAACATTATTTAGATGTTTTATTTTATTATAGTCGAATGTATTAAAAATGTATTAAAATGTAATGTATGTAAATAAAATGTATTAAAAATAATACTAATAATTATTATTAAAATCTAATCTTATTATTAAAATCTAATCTAATAATAATAATAATGCTAATTTATTTAAAATAAGATGAAACATTTAATAATAATAATAATAATAATAATAATAATAATAATAATAATAATATATAAAAACAACAATTATTATTACTATTTAAAGGTTTTGTTTTATTTTAATATTATACCTCATTAATAATAATAATAATGAATATCATTATTTAGGTGTTTTATTTTATTACAGTTGATATATCTGCATATTTATTATTTCTATGATGTATATTACAATCGGATATAACAATAACACTGCTAATTTGTTTAAAATAAGATGAAACATTTATTATTATAAGAAGATTATTAGAATTATTATTAGAAGAATATATTTATATTTATAAAATATTAAGAAAATATTTTAATAAATTAAAATAAGATAACATCTAAATACTAATACTAGTAGTATATGTTTAAAATTAATGTTATAATAATAATAATAATAATAATAATAAAAGTTTTGTTTTATTTTAATATTACAATTTATTAATAATAATGATTATCATTATTTAATGTTTTATTTGTTAAAGTCGATATATATATATATAAGAATGTAATTTTCAATAATAATGCTCATTTATTTATAAATTAATTAGTTATTATTATGATTTTTTACATGTTTTAATTTATTTTAATATTATAATTTTATTATAATCTACATATTTATTATAATCTAATGTAATAATAATAATACATAAAAAAAATAACTACTAAAAGGCTAAACATTACTAAAATAATACTACTACTAAGTACCAAATCTAAGTGAGGTTGCAATTTTGAGAGAATATAATATAATCAATAATACAATGGCTTATTTTTCACGATCCAAACAAATTCTAACGGACAAATTCCTGCCTACATTACATGCCAGAATATTGTTTTGTTTGGAAATACCACTTATTATGTACAGTTACATTCACTGTGAATGCCTTTTGATTTTTTTTAAAGAAGTGTGATGACTGAACAGATGAATGCACAAAACGTACCCCAATGCCTCCACACGGCAGGACAGCATACATTTTCTGACTTATTGGACCTAGAAAATAAAAAGACAGAAAATCAGAAGCGGTGTTATGTTTAGGCCCACATCTGTTGTTCACACATTATCTATTCAGCTAATGACATAATTGGCTATGCTAATTCAGTCTGGAGGATGCTCATTGGACGAGGCTGACGCAGCCATCATCTGTCTCGCTGCTCTACAAAGAGCACTCAAGGTCAAAACAGTCTGCACTTCTTCAAAGTGTGTCTCATATAAAAGTGGAGGTGGTGGAGTGATGGCAACTCTGTCCGCAGCTGAACCATCTCACCCTCATACACACACACACACACACACACACACACACACACTTCGCTGGTGACTCAGAAGCGGGGGTGGGCAAATGTCTAGGACCTAAAAAAAGCCTAGGCGTCTGTCAAAGGAGGTTTGCTTAAGCAAGTCATCAGATTGGAAGCAAGCAGGGGAAGCTTTTTGTGGATGCTGTACTATGAGGAGAATCCTGTTCTGGTGTCCTAAAATCAAGACAGCAGCGACTACTTACATCACAACAGAGAGCTTCGAAAACACACCTAAAAGTTTCTTGCTGTCCAGCTTCTGTCGGTTCAGTGGACTGGTGCCGTAGAGCAGCGTGTGGTACTCAGAATGAACTGTTTGGATCTCATCTAGCGTGGCCTTCCTTCCCCTGATCCTCTGCACACAAACAAACACAGAAGCACATTCAGGAAATGTCTATGATTTACCAAAACCAGGAGACCAGAGGCCGTTTCTTTAATGGATGTCAATGGAGGAGAGGCTGTACTACGCTGAATTAACAACTTTTTAGAAAAAACGGCATATCATTTACTGAATCGACAGCCTATCTGCTACTCTTCAACGTGTTTTACACTAAACAATACTTTCGGATTGAACTGCTTTTAGAGTTTACCATGAAAAAAATTCTGTTTTATAAGAGAAGTCCAGATGTAGTATTTGATAAAAATGTGATTTTCTCAGCTTTTTGCTCTTTTTTTTTTCAAATGAAATTTCCTACATTCAAGTGTTGATAAAAAAATGAATGTTTAAAGCTAGAACAACACAGATTAATTGTTTAAAAGTAGTATTGAAAGGCATGTTCAGATATTCATACAACAAAACATTCCATGAAATTTTATTGAAAACAATCAAAAATGCTGTCGGTGGCTGACAACCTTTTTCCAAAAGAGTTAAACAGCATTTTGATTTAGACTGAGTCACTGCAAATTATTCAGACCATTTTCTTTAAAATATTATGATATTTTCATGTTTCCTTTAATTGATGGAGCTCTAAATTATGAAGCTGTGCAATTTTACCACTAACTGATTGGTTAAATTATGTTATAAAACATGCTGCTCAAAAATATTTAACAATTTACCTTTCAAATGATTGGGGTCAATAAGATTTTTAAAAATGTTTTGAAGTCCCTTATGCTCGAAAAAGGCTGCATTTATTTGATCAAATATACTGTGTAAATAGTAATATTGTGAAATATTATTATAGTTTTAAATAAATCTTTGCTATTTTAATATTTTATCAAATGTTATTTATTCCTATGATGCAAAGCTGAATTTTTAGTAGACTTTTCTCCACACTTTATAACACGATCCTTCAGAAATCATTTTAATATGCAGATATGATGCTCAAGAAACATTTATTTTCATTATCAATGTTGAAAAATGTCGAAAATTACGCTTATGCTTCTCCTATGTCATTAGCTGGAACACCACTCTCTCGTGAACATGCATCTGACGGTTAGCGGAAGCTAGAGATCATGAAAAATCATATTTTTCTTACATAAACACGTTGATTTACTTCAGAAGGCCCTTATTAACCCCCCGGAGCCGTGTGGAGCACTTTTTATAATGGATGGATGCACTTTATTGGGCTTCAAAATCATAATACCCATTCACTGGCTTTATAAAGCTTGAAAGAGCCAGGATATTTTTAAATATAACTCCGATTGTCTTCATCTGAAAGAAGAAAGTCATATACATCTAGGAAGGCTTGAGGGTGAGTAAATCATGGGGTAATTTTCATTTTTGGGTGAACTATCACTTTAATATTTTTGTGGAAACCATTTTTTTAGGATTTGCAGATGATTAGAAAGTTTAAATGACAGAATTATTTACAAATATTGATCAATTTAATGCATCCATGTTGAATAAAACTATTCTTTTCTTTAAAAAATGGTAGTGTGTATTTGTAAAGAGCTGAACACAAAGCTGCCTGTTTATTGTTTGTGGCCGACCTTTCCAGCAGGTGGCGCACTCACCTCACAGCGACCAAGCAGCCCTGTTTCCTGTAGCCTGGACCAAACACTCTGAATGCGACCGGCGTGTTCGGGATGGATGTTTGTGTTCCCACATATGCACTGGTGCTTTAGCATAAAGGTGTCGTACACCAGCCCTGCAGAGAGAATGAGGAGATTATTAAAAATGAAAGTCTAGCAAACCTATTAATCGCAGCCACTATCAGTCCCATTCGGAGTAAAACTACTATGAAAAATCAATTCAGTTGAATCAACTTTCCACTCTGTCCTGTGCAACTGATTGACAGGGGTGCAGCATACCTGTTGTGAAGAGATGCTTAATGGGAACCTCGTTCAGGGGCGCTCCTTTAAGACTAGAAGTGACGGGGGACGATTGTGCCCTTCCCAGGGGTCTGTGGGGCATTCCCGTGATGGACAGGGAGGCCTGGAACACATTCAGTTGCTGCACATGCTGCTGGTCCAAATACTGCAGAAAGAACATACAAACATACTTTTAGTGCAGGTCAACTCCTTTTGATTCAGTTCATTTAAATTCAATTTAGTTCAGTACACCTTGGATCGATTCTGTTCAGTACAGTTAAATTCAGTTCAGCAGTTTAAATCAGTTCATTTTAACTCAGTTCAGTTCAGCGCAGATTCAAGTTTCAATTTCTATTCAGATCAGTTTCATTTAGAAGAGTTTTTTTGTCTTTTTAATTTAATTCATTTAAACAGCTATTTTAGTTTAGCTTAAATCTGAAACTGAATTTTAATAAAAACTATAATGTTATATAAATAATAAATAATAGAAAACAAAATATAACATTACCCTGTTAAACCATGATGGTATCGGATGATAATGGTGGTACTAACCTTGGTACTATAAACAGTATTTTGAATGGAATTCAATTCAGATAAAAGTCTGGGCTTCATTTACTTCAGTTCCATAATTCAGTTCAATAACCCTTTGTTTTGGAGTTAAATCACGCCAAAGTGTTTGAAAAGGGCTCCTGCCAAGATCATTTTAAAAAAATGAAACAATAATACAATAATAATGAAATGACACAGACAAAATAAACAGATAATATTAAAATAGAATTTTATTTTCTTACATTTTTAGATTAAAAGATTAAAAACGTAAACTTGAACCTAAAAACCTAAACCTAACCTAACCTAAACATGAAATAAGTTTAAGTTGAAGTAATAAAATTATTAAAACGAAAAAAAAAAGTTAAATAGAAATAGAAATAGAAATAGAAATATATATATATATATATAATAATAAAATTGCCAAAAGTGCTAAAATTAAAATCTAACCATGAAATAAGTTTAAATTGAAGTAATTTAATTAAATAGAATATTAAAAAAAA
>JAHKKF010521166.1:0-16072 GCA_019740295.1 Labeo calbasu | reverse complement strand
TCTGCAAAATTCCAGATCAGCAAAAGAAGTGGGAAGATGGTGCAAAGGAGAAACTCTGGCCTGAACCCTCATGTGTCTAAGGAGTTTGTGGATTTCAGCAAAACTATTAATCCACTATGGGCAAATGCATTTTACTCAGGAGAGTTTTTGTGAATTTGTATGTTTTTAAGATTGTTCTTATGATTGAATTTTTTTTTTACCCTATTTTTTAATTGCTGTAATATACAAATATTTATGTATACATTCTTGAAAAATGCTTCTTGTGTGTAACAAAAGTTTGAGTTTTATTTGAAGCTTCACTGTCATTGCTGTTCACTGTTATCATAGTATGTTGTGCTTAGGATAAATGTTAAGAATTTTTCTACCTATAATAGTTAAAATGGTATGTGCTGTAATATATATATATATATAATAGTTTGTAATAGTGTTTTGTTTGAGTCTTAAATGAATCTGTGAAAATTGTAATGTTATTGCAAGGGTTACTGCAACATTTGAACAACTAAAAACATTAAAAGTTACACAGTTGTCATTGCTTATGTTTTTTTTTTGTTTTTTTTTCTTGTATTGCAATATATAACTGGAGAAAAGACCATAAAATTACTGTATATTTTACAAGTAAAATACAGTAAAAAGTGCAGTATAATACTGTAAATACATTTACAGCAAGTTAAATGGTACTGTAAATGTAAATACAGTATAGTTACTGTAAGTAAATTTACTGCTGCCAGTAAGTTACTGTAATTTCTACAGGAAATTTTTTACAGTGTACCCATGCTATTAAGACTGGGTTTATGGTCCAGGGTCACATATGTGAGGAAATATAAGCTGAATTATACTGAAATATATTTATGTACATATATTTTAATATTGTTTGTGCAGACAGGTCATTAAAACATGAACTACCTTATAAATAAACAAATGAAGTGCAAACTATTGCCAGATTTAAAAGGTGATCTTTGATTTATAACAATACCTAACATCTATAGCTTGTTTTCTCCTCCATTAGCCCTCTTTCTCCTGCTCGTGAACAGAATCATATCCCTGAAATCATACAATCATACCTTCCACAAAGATACGTGATGAAATGTACTGTGAAATACTACCTCCGTGGAAGATCGTAGCCAGATTCTAATGAGGTTCAAGCCAACGTCTGTGTGTTTGTGGGTGACTTCAGACGATTCCAGGGAGCTCGTGGGTCAAATCTGTTCTACAGACATGTTTCCCTCAGGGCCATATCTCATCGTCAGCAAATGTTTGATAATGTGTTAAGCATTAGCTCCAGCTCAGTCTGAAATCTCCACCGCACGCCGCAGGGCAATCGTCCAGATTCTCTGTATTCCTCTCATCTTTGCTTTACACATGCACCTTATTCTTTACATTCTGTACATTCATTTCACAAGTGGACACTGGATTTAATGGTCAGATAAACAGAGCGATGTTGCTAATGCTACACATATTAAACTCTATCTGGAATAATGATGCTCTGATTGTGTTTGTCATATTTACCAGTAATGGATGGTTTGCTTCCCATGCTTTTTTTAGAAAGGTTTTTGTGTGCTTGTGTATTTTGTTACATCCTTATGCATTAGGGCTTATTTGTGTGTTTGTGCTGAAGAGCTATACACAAAGGAGCAGAGGGCTTGGAAGATAATCAGAATCTTTCTTCATGGTCATCTATCATGACCAGGCTTTCACAACAGCCTGACCTGAGCACTGAATCATCTGCTACAATTACCATCATCAGGCGGTCACGGTTAACGGTATTTGATATGTTAAAAACAAGCCTGCTATACGAGGTAGAGAACAATGGCTGTTTTGGTTATTTTTACATTAAGAAGGTAAAATACTATGGACTCTGGATAGAAGTTGAATGACAGTGTAGAATGATGGGATAGGATGGATGAATGAATGATGGACATGCAGAATGTGTTGAATGTGAAATTTATTCAGAAAATATTGTGCTTTTCTAACAATATAAGTCTTTACTATCACCTTTTTATCAATCACATCCTTGCTGAATAAAAGTATTAATTTCTTTCAAACAAAAAAGTGAGAAAAAATGTACTTATCATGAACTATGAACAGTAGTGTATATTGTTACAAAAGATTTCAGTTTTGAATAAATACTGTTCTTTATAACTTTTATTCATCAAAGAATCCTGAAAAAAGTATCACAGGTTCCAAAAAATATTAAACAGCACAACAGTTTGCAACACTGATAATAAATCAGCATATTAGAATGATTTCTGAATGATCATGTTGCACTGGAGAGTGATTTATCATTAATTTAACTGATTCGTTCAAATGTATTGATCAATTCAGGAATGAGATGCCCAAAGTCAACATAGGCTCATTGGAAATACGTGTCTCTATTTCTGCAATACTGAAAGAAAAGAAGAAAAAAAACGTGCCTTTCTATACGAATCACTGCAGTTTTCAGTTGAAATGAACACTAGAGGCAATTAAAGTGCAACAACTTTTATTCCTTTTCACACAAAGTATGATTTTACACACAGAGTTTTGATTAATAAAGTCTAATTTTCACACAGTTACCTTCAGAATATTATATTATGGCTTCAAAACAATTTTAACATTCTGACCAATTTGAAAATTGATATCTCTGAATATTGTCATCACATATACAGCTTCATATGCATGAGTTTTCTAATTCAGCAGGTTTTCTCAGTAGGTCACGCCAAACAGTGTTGCACTTCAGTGATGAAAAGCTCTGGTACGAACCCCGTGAAACTATGGTTCAACAAACAGCTCAAATCTGCATTTGAGGAAGTTAAATAGCACGGCTGCATCAACGAATGTGGTTTTATATCACTTTTGCATTTGTTAACACTATCGGTTAGGTTTAGGGTTGGGTTTGGTGTAGGGGATATTCACAACATGATAGAGCATTAACTTTTACAGACACTCCCTGGATATTTGAATTCTAAACAGCCGCAATACGTACCTCAAGCAGCGTAATAAAAACACAGCAATACGTGCCTGTACAAACTAAATAAAAACATACCACAGTCATATACTGAACGTGTGTTGTAGCTCCACTCACTGGACAATTCACTTTCAAACGTGCAGTAAGGTATGTAATTACGTTGTTGCTTAAGTATACATAAAGGCACGTATGTCCAATGAGCCTGGGTTGAACAAGGTCCTACTGAGTCATTTGGTCATGTACTTAACTGATTCATTCAAACACAATACTAGTGCAAGAAATGTAAATTATATACAGACGGCGGATGCCACACACAGCAAAAACACAAAACTAATGCAAAAAAATGTAAATTATGTAAAGTCAATTTACTTTATTTTTATTGAACTGATGTATACTGAACTGTTATTTAGCGTTTTCATTAATTCTATTAAAACAGACCAAGTAGCACATATTCGGATCCCTTATTTACACAGCACACTCTCCGTGCCACTCCACTAAAGATTGGCGTCTACCCACACAGCAAATACAAAGTAAGTAAAAAAAAAATCCTGTCAATGTCAAAATTAAACATCATGTGCAGAATCCCGATTGTATTTCACAACACTATACTTGCTAGGAGACCAGAAATGGATGACGAGAGGTTCATTTAGACATCTTACCCATATTAGAAGACAAAAAAAATCAAGAAAAACAACGCTGGACAGGCAAATCACGTGGTCTTGCGAATTCTGTTGCTTTGCTTTTGAAATGTTCTGAAACGCACTGCAGGCGTGTGCAGTGTGAATAAGGGGTGAGTGTCATCTACACTGATTTATAAAATGTGCTCTGCTCATATTGAACACCTTATTTTGTTTTCAATATTTATTTTTTCCTAACAAAGTCTAAATTTAAAGGGTTAAACATACAGTTGAGAATCACTCTAATAGTTACCTTCAACCCAATGTTACAGTTACACTGTCTAGCAAGCTCCAAATTGACACATACAGTAGAGACTTGGTACAGAATTTCACACGCGCACTGCAACAAGGACTTGGCACTTGACAACAATTTTTCTTGTTTTATTAACAATAGCTCTCAAGTGAGTGTGCATACAGCTAGATTAAATTCCCTCAAAGCTTTCAAGTGCGCAAATCTTTTCTTTTGTTTCCTGTAACATGCACATCGGGCCATTAGCGACACCACATAATCCAATTGCCCACTTTTACACACTCTTTGGTTATCTCAGTGGATCTGAAGATCACATTAGGACTGATCTCAGGGGACTGGCTGTGATTATATTACTGTACCATCAGGGTAGAGGTTTATCAAATTAGTACTTCAAAAACGCATCCATATGTGGGTGTCCTTATGAGTGCGTGTGTGCTTAAACAGGAAGTGGCATCTGCTGTCTGGTTGAGACTGATTACATGAATAATGTTCTCCGGGTCAGAGGGGTCACGCCTAAATCATTGGGGGTCAAATAGCCTCTGGCTGCTACCCCAAACCCATCTACTCCAAATGGAGATGCATCTAATCTGGGAGTAATTGGCAATCAAATTTGCCCTCTTGCACACAGAGCGCGTCTGATCTTGCCCTCCTCCTGCATCGCTTTCTCCTTCCCTGTCTTTCTTGGCAGAGGACAGGCTGATGTATCACCTAATCGCTCATGTCCTCGGGGTGTGTATGTGTGTGTGGCTGGGCTTAGGCGAAAGTAACTATTGAGGAAATTGTCACATGATGAAGAAAAAAAAAAAGAGTTGGTTTGTTTAAAAACACCCCAGGGTCTGATTTCTCAAATTACTCTTGTGCACTTGGGAACCAGGGATTCTGAGTCTTGAGAGAAGGAAGGCAAGGATATTGAAAAGCAAACTCAGGGTGCTTCATATTGTCTACACATTGCCTATTAATGGATCTACCACGCAAAAAAAGAGTACCTTTGTACCTTTTCAGATTCTTGCAATGCACCTGCAGTAGACAGATTCAAGTGGAATAAAATCAAGCCATGTGTGAAAGCTTGAAGCTTTAGCTTCATCCTTGAGCATCTCATAGTCTAGATGAACACGTAACAGCTGCTAAAGGAAGAAAACAAGCTATTTCTGTCTGTCATGGTCATACGAGGACAAACACGGATGGCTGTTTCTTCATTTCAAGTCCATCAAGGTGTCTATATTGAAGCTTGTGTCCGTTTTTCTCTCAGGGCGAAAGTAAAGCAGAAGCATAAAAATGAATATCATCTAATTTCTCCAACCATCCCTTCCAGCGCTCTTTCAATTACAACCTTCAAATTTTCAATTGAAACTAAAAAAACTGAAATCTCTCTTCCTTTTGCGCCGTCTGTGGGATATAGGTGTGAATACATGGAAAGGTCAGAATTAAATTAGGAAAGCTATAACCAGAGGGTGAAGAAGAGAAAGTCAAATGACTTTATAAAAGAAAAAAGAGAAGTAGAGAAAGAGAAAATGAGGGGTATGTATGGCTGAATCAAAGCAACATCTTTAATAACATGAGGGCTTTTGTATGTTCGTATGAATATTTCACTCAGTTCTGTTCTCCTTATTTGACTTGCTGTGTCTGTGTGTGTGGAGAAATTTTACAATCAAACACAAGTTTGCATGTGTATGTGCAGACTGATTATACAGCAGCAGAAAACAGCAAAGCCTTAATTTCCCAAAGCATATTTCCCTGTCTCCTTCATCTCTCCCAGCAGCAAGGAATAAGAGAGACAGACACTAGGGAGCAGAATTACTCCAGAAATGTACAAGAAATAGGCAAGAGTGCAATGAAAGAAGAGAACAAATGTAGATCACACATCTTCTGTCTCATTCAGAGACGGAATCTGTTTAAATTTGAAGGATACTCTAATAATATTAACAATGATTTAAAACAACCATTTTGTATTTTAATATATTTATAAAATGTCACTTATTCCTGCGATGGAAAAGCTGAATTTTCAGCAGCCGTTACTTCAGCCTTCAGTGTCAAACAATCCTTCAGAAATCATTCTAATATGCTGATTTGTTGAAAACACCGATGTTGAAAACAGTATGTATATGCATGTATGTATGTGTAAAATAACATACACCAGCTAAAGGAGCTCATTCATTTGTTAGTTATTTGTTTCTTTAAACATGCTCTTTAATGCATGCTATGTTTCATTCATAAAAGCTGTGAATTTGCGGTTAGGGTTGCTAGGTAAAGCACGAGTGTGGATATAACAGCTCCTCCCCGTCATTCTGTGGTCTTTTAGCTCAGTTTCCCCGTCTCCTGCTCTGTCATGTTAGTTTGAGCACCTCTAGTGAAAGCCTGTTCTCTGCTCTTCACAGCACACACTCCAAAGCTTTTACCAGATGACAGCAAAGAAAAGGGTAAGAGATGAAAGACTGGACAGCTACACACACAAACCCACCAACAAAGAGACTGGAGCATGACCAAATGCACAAGGATGACGTTACACTATGTATGCTCCTTACACGAATGCAGGTACAAAAGCGTGGCTAGAATAAGCGGTATAAAAACCCTCTAGCTGAAGATTAGCCTTCGAGGGATACAACACAAAGAGATGGGAGAGAGAAAGAGACATCTGTGTGGGTTACGGGTAGCACAACATGTTCTCCTTCACCAAACTTCCATTTAGAGACCCATGACAGGCTCATATTCACAGCCTGGGGAAATACATTGACACCCAAGGGAGCAAACGCATATACACACCTGAATTTGTTTATTACCTTAATGTGACAGTTGTGGTTGGAGAGGAAGGTTGTAGGTTGTTTTCTATATCGGTCACCAGTCAGTCTGTGAGGGAGTTTTCCAACAAGGCTTCCTCTCCCTAGAAAAAAAGAAAAAAGAAAAAGTAATATGTTTAAAATAAATGTATTTCATACTAAGTACAGTTAAAATCTGTTAACATATTTACTGACATCCCGCTGAAGACTTACTGATATAAAAATTATAATTAAAATTTATTTGAAGTGCTAAAATACTACACATTTCTTAAAATTAAGTCTAAAATGTAATGAGGATTGTATGATCTTTGAATAATATTGGTCTTTAAATGCAAGATACCTGAAGCACACTTGCAATAGGTCCACAGTCCAATGTACTTAAATATATCTTTAGTTGGACCTCAGCACTTTGTCCATACAATTAAAACGCATTAAGTACAAAATTAGTCCAATTTAGCAGATTGTAAGTATATCAGCTTAGTAAAAGTACAATTGCAGGGTATTTTATTATGCAAGTATATAAATATGTATATATATTTGTAGTATACTTAACATAAAATAAATAGATTTACGTATTAATTTTTCACTAGGACTAACACAGCTGTCCATGATTTTTAATGAACCCCAAAACCTTAATTATCTGGTTCAAGTGTTCAATTATGGATTTTAACAAAACTGTAATCTTCGTCTAAGTATGTATAGAATTGACTAAACCACTGTTCAAATGTTCTGGGGTGTGTAAGATTTTTTTTCTTTTTCTATTTTTAAGAAAATAATTTATCAATAAAACATTAAATTGATTAAGAGTGACAGTAAAGACATTTATAGCATTACAAAAATAATATAGATCACAATATTATTACAATATTATTATTTTTTTATTTAAATAAACGCAACCTCGGCTATCATTAGAGTCTTCTTTTTTAAAAAAAACATTTAATAAATACTATCAACCCTAAACCTTTTCAGATGGACATGAATAACGTTGAATCACTGGAATATTATAATTGGTACATTTACGACTCAGAAAAGCATTTATACTGTCATTTGTGGCATTTGTGCAGTGATTAAATCTTGCTTCTGTGCATGAAAGAAAAAATGCTCTATATTAGAAAACATTAAAACAATGCCATTGTATTACTTATGCTGTTAGAATCTTTTTTGAATAAATGTTTGAGAGGACTCTGCTTTCTGCAACCCAGGCTCATGAAAATACATGCCTCTATATACATTTCTGCAACACCGTAATTACGTAACTTACAGTAATGCACGTTTCGCATCAGTTTCGAAGCGAAATTTCCAGAGAGTGGCGCTAAAACACACGCTCAATACGTGACCATTACGTTGGTACATGCACGTACTGCTGCATTTTTTATTACACTGCTTGATGTACGTATTGCGGCTGTTCAGAATTTAAATATCCGTGTAGAGTCGCAAAAGGTTAGCGCTCATGTGATCATGTTGGAAATATCCCCCAAACCCAACCTTAACCTACCCGATAGTGTTAACACCTGCGAAAGTGATATAAAACATTTGTTGATGCAGCCACGTTGTTTGAACTTTCTTTTGTGGGTTTGAGCCATTTAGTCGATCCGTTTAATGGGATTCGTAGCAAATCTCTTCATCATTCAAGTGCAGCACCGTATCACGTGAGCTACTGAACAAACCTATTGAATTAGAAAACTCACGCATATGAAGATGTATATGTGACGACAACGTTCAAAAGTATCAGTTTTCAAACTATGCAGGATGTTAAAAGTGTTTTAAAGTCATAATATAATATTCAGCAAGTAATTGTGTGAAATTAGGCTTTAGTAATCAAAACTCTGTACCTGTAAATCATAATTTGTGTGAAAAGGGATTAAAGTTTTACTGCCTTTAATGTTCATTTCAACTGGAAACTGCAGTGATTCATACATATAGGTGTGTTTTTTTTCAGTTTTGCAGAAAAAAAAATATAGAGGCACATATTTCCAATGAGACGCTGGCTTTCTTTGATGGACAAGCAATGATTTCCACTAACCCTTGACAATACATGATCAATGTCTGTCTCTTTCTCTCAGTGTTGGTTTGTGTGAACACAAATCTGTACACATAATCTTGCTCTTACAGTACAATCCAGTTTTAAATGTACTTAATTCAAATTTAGTGCCTTTTAATCTAAGCATGTTATTTTGTCCATATTTGAGAAATGATTCAGGTGTGCTTAACTCTTTTGATGAACTTCCAATGATTGGTTTAAGAGTCTACTAAACAGGCTTTCTGTAAATCCCAGTGTGTGTGTGTATTTAACCTTAAGTTAAATGGACTGGTTGTTGTTTTAGGCTGGCAGCTGTTGATCCTGATTTGTGAGAGTTAAGCTTTGATAAACGAATTGCATCCCCTTCAATACGCCACAGCCACCAGTGCCCTGCATAAATCAATAGACATTACTGTCACCACCAATCACCCTCACCTCTGTTTCTCTCACATGTACTCAGGCCAGCATTTACTCTTTCCACGCTTGTGTCTGTGTGGGTGTGTGTCACCTCTGCCATCTATCTGTGAAAATAAACTCATATTTAACTTTTGTTGTTTGGGGTTGTTTTGTAGTCATAGTCACAATATCCAGATATCTGCTAAAAAGTCTTTCAGGATGTAAAATTTAGACATTGTTTACATTGTTCACTCTTTTTTTGCAGGTTACGTTGATTACATACCAGTAGCTGGCAACAAATGACTGTTAATGGGTGAATCATTCATTCATTCAACCGATTTAACCAAAACCACAAATTCATTCAGGAACAACATCTGAGTCACTAATTTATTCATTCAAATGGTTTATCCAAACAAACCAATTCATTCAGTAACATCACGTGCTCTGCTCATCAACCCTCAAATATAGATTTTCCTGGATTCTGTCTTTGTTTTTAACTGTTTTCATTGGTATAGCAAAAGTTCATAAAATGTTTGTGTCTTCTCTTTCACTGTTTAAAGTCACAGTGAAATGGAAATAGGAACAGATCTTTTTTTTCCATATTGTGACATACTGTAACTTGGTTTTACGCATCGGTTGCCTATTAGATTTGGATATGTGGGCATTGCAAAAGTGAAGGCAGATGAACATGAGCTTGTAGAGAAGATTAAATGATTTGAGCTTTAAACCTTACGTATTTAAAAAATGAAACATGGATAAATTGTTCAAGCAAGCATTTAGAAAATAGATAGGGAGAATTTTTCATTTCAAGCAGACTATAAGGGTAGAACAATACCAAAACCGGGCATAGCACATAACCTGCCTTCTTGGGATTTTCAGTGCACCTGACCATCACTGAAGCTTTTAAAACCATGTCAATGACAAGAAAATGGTCTTTTTTGAGAAACTAATGTTATTTAATATCCCCTATTAAATGTAAAATCATAAATGGAAAACACTCTTCACATTTTAGATAATGGTTCCCAGTGCGGAACAGTGTAATTTGTTTTGAATGGTTTCTACCTAATAGCTTTCTGAGGCATGTCTTAGGACACCGTTAATGGCTGAAGAGCAGGAAAGGAGAAGACCAAACAGACACACTTTATAATGCGATTAGAAGAGACTGCTCCATAAACAAACAAGTTATCTCTCTAAACACAAAACAGGTAAAGTATATAGTGGACACTAGGGATGCACTCCGAATCCGAATACCACATTCGAAAAGGAAATTAAGTGTACTACGAAACCCCTAAATAGGAGATGGCAGCGAAAAAAAAAAAATTCAGTGCTTTCTCTTGCAATTACAATGTTGGTTAATTAAACTGTACATAAATTACGGCCATCAGGGAACTGCTATTAATATGCAGGGCATTGAATTTTTGAATGTGTGCTGGCTAAATTCACGATCACACATACTCTATATATGATATGGAGCGGCAGAAGGGGAGAGTGGGGTAAGTTGAGCCAGGGGGTAGGTTGAACCACCCTCTGTATCTTGGCAACTGTACACTTTTACTGTCATGTGACCATGTATTTTAGAATCGCACATCATTTCTGCCAGTCTTTGAAAAGGAGAAACACATGGGAGGAGTGGAAGGCACCCACTTTACTCTAAAAACGTTCTTTAGCTTGTCAAAGTGACATTTTAGCGTAACAGATGTAATGGTTGTTACATCAAAGCACATTTATCCAGGTCTAAAAAAATGTATGATGCATATAGGTGATTTAGCAACATATAAAACCACGCAAATCATTTAGCTAAATATTAGCCTGAATTGGTAAGCTAGCTAGGTTTTTTTCCCCCCCAAAATCCCAGCTATGGGGCAAAGTGAGCCAAATGTTGTGGGGTAAGTTGAGCCAGCACTTTAACTTACCTCACCGTAAGGCACTGAAGTTAAGTTAAATCTCAGAAGTATAAACTGGTATTTTAATGTGATATTATGCATCTGGTTTTAGTTTATTATATATACAAATGATAATATAGTTTATATGATAGTGACAGTGCACAAGTGCACCAAATCATTCTCTGAGAACCAAGAGATGCTTTTCATCACATTATAATCAAATATATCTTTCTACCTGTAGTCCCTAATGGCCTGTTCGACATTACAGAAAAGGTAATGCCAAGAATTTTTTGGATTAAAAATGAGTGAAATTTATTCCTTAATTCTACTTAAGATTTTATTTAATTTTACCCAACAAACTCTCTGTTTAGTCTGTTATTGGGAAGGTTAGTGTACAAAATATTATTATTGTTTATTCAAACAATTAAAAATTGAAAATTAAACTTAATTTGATTGGTTTTATTTAGTTTAAGTTAGCTTTAAGAAAAGAAATATGACTGTTTGTGAAATAAAATTTGATTGTTAAGTTTTTAAAAGAGGTAAATAATCTTTAAACTTTTCAAAGCGTTTGAGTCAAATTCAGTCAGGTTGTCAGTTATCACCCAGTTCATCTTACCCACTGACTCTGGTCAACTTACCCCTAACCTGGGGCAAATTGAGCCACAGGAAAAAAAAATAAATAAATAAAAAATAAAAATAAAAATAAAAAAAATATATATATATATAGGAAGACATTTTTTTAGAACCCCTTGTCAGATACATTCTGATAATTTAAAATGATAGGAAACATCCTTAAATTACTTCAATTTCATTGTACTTCTGCCTCATTTTCCCTTATCCTGAGGGCCACATAAGTTAAAAAAAAATGGCTATTTACCACACATTTTACAAGATTAGGTGTTAGGTAGAACACGTTTTCCGTGCCTTACCGAAAACGAATTATCTATTCGGGCACACAGAGGAAAACATCCATCTTGTGACCTAAGTGACCTTTGTAGATCACTGGACCACTTCTTTAGAGTTTATATATAGGGTGTTTTTATTTTGCATTTTTTTACATTCAACCAAAAGAACGCTTTTTTTTTTTTTTTTTTGAAAGTGATACGGTCGTTATACGTCAGGGTCGTTATTTATTATGTCATTATTTATTTGTTGCTTTAAACACAATCTAATCGATCCATCAATAAAATGTGTGCCATTACAATGAATTGATGCAGGGCTTGAGGTGATCTACATGTCCTTGTCTGTCACACGACTGGACTTTAACATGAATGAGCAAATACACGCATGTGATGAGAAGTGGAACATGGAACATCAATAATGCAGCGGGACGTGTTTGTATTCAGAAAACAGGGACATTGCTATCCATATATACAAGACGAGTTCTAATAACATGCCTTTAAGAATATTTTACATTGAGATACAAAAATTCTTGACATGCAGAAAGGATAGCTGTAAAGGTCTTTCACTAATAGAAACTGATTGATAGATTTATCTTTTTTTTTTTTTTTTTTTGATTGATTAAAGTGTGAAGGGCACGCACATTGATGAATAATGTATAAGCTATTTTGGCACAACTAACAAAAACAAATATCTGGAACCAGATGGTTCAGCTTGTTTAATGTATGAAGTATTCTAGCAGTTTCAGCAATGTGAACAAAGTACCTATTTGTCAGGGTGTGTCGGCTGGCAAAAGACAGCAAGCAATCTTCATCATGCAGAATTTTACAGTAGTCACTTGTGTCACATGACCGAGTGAAACAGCAATATTGGCAGCATACCGGCTTTGAATTGTCATTGCATTACATCATTCTAGGTATAGGAAACATTAGGCTTCACCTAGTGGTCATAATACTGTATTTGAATGAAACCAAAAACAAATCCCTTAAAAATTTAAAGTAAATTTGAGGAAAGCTGGTTCATTTGAACAAATGTTTTCACACTAAAGGGAAAAAAGAATACCTATAAAAGGAATTTCATTTAAAATACATGCTTTAGTAGATATTCAGTGATTGTGCAGGAGTAATGCAAGAATGTTTTGTATGTGGTCTTGGACACCAGAATAAGACGTCTAAATTTCTCTTTGGTAAGGACCATCTCCCACTGTGGCTATAATATTCATCAGGCTTTGGCTGCATGATGGGATGTCCAGGGACAGATGGCCAGCACGGTTCCGCACAGAAGCCATGGGCGTGATTGCGTCCGGCCCGTGGAGCGCATTTGTGAGGTTTAATGGGCTGACTAATCAGAGCGAGAAATAGATGCATCTAAATTAGGCTCTGGGATCACTGGAGATCAGCCACGCACACACATAAAGAAAATCCTTTGAAAAGCAGTTTGTAATGCAAGGCTCTCAAAGCCTCACACCTGTAAACTAAAACATGCACACTGCTCTCATCCTCTGAGGACATTTAATCTGCATTCTAGAAAGAGACGTGTATGATTTCACTGTGCTGCAGTGTATTGTGATGTAATGGCCACATTGTTGAACAGGAGTAAAAGAAACCGAAGTCATTAGCCAGTTCAATTCCATATTCATCTTACGACTGTGAAAACGTCAAAATAACAAATAACTTGTCTCACAAAACTGACACCATTTCACACTGCTCTCACAGCTGCTTTGACAAATGTCGCAGAGCTGTCAGTGTAGCACAAGGCCACCGTAACAAGCTGACAAAGCCACATTTGAAAACCCACAGAAACACACACATTTCTCAGATGCCAAGAAAACCGGCATCTCAAATCCCTCCTGACGTGGCGTGGCCCAAACTTCCGAGGAGAATGTGTCTATAAAACCATAGACAGAATAATATTCAGTGCCAGAAACTCCACATGAAGAATCCACAGTCAAAGTTTAAGGGGGTCATATCAAGAGGAATCCGATTCTGCTTGATCTTTTGAAATCTTTTGAAAAGAGTTCATTGTATTATGAATATATACTGTAACTTTTAGAACTGCAAACTTCCGCCTCAGTGCAAAAAAACTTTTGACATTAAGCTACAAAAGGTCTTGTTCCAAACTCAGATGAACACATCAACACATGACAGCCCTTAATTATGTCAAAGCAATATGTTCAGGGTTTAGAAGCTTGGTTCATCCAATCACAGTGAGGTAATTACATGGAAGCGGGACAAATTCCTTAAGATTTACTAATGATAAAAGAAAAATGAAGGATATTTTGTCAAACTATACCGTTCCTGGCTAAGTGCAGCACCTGCCGCTCTGAATCCCATTATTAGGATAGAACTGTATTTTTAATAAGTTTTGCAACATTTCTATGGAAGCCCATTTCCACCACTGAATAAAAATGTAATTAAACTAAATTTAGACTTTTTTTTCTTGAAATTGTGAGTTTACATTGCATAATATAAACTCACAATTGCGAGTTATAAAGTCAGAATAGCAAGATATAAACTCAAATCTGAGAAATGAAGTCAGACTGGTGAGATATAAAGTCAGAATTATGGGATACAAACTCGCAATTGTGAGTTATAAAGTCAAAATAGCGAGAAACTCATAGCTGAGTAATGAAGTCAGAATTGTAAGACATAAACTCACAACTGTAAAAAACAAAGTCAGAATTACCAGGTATAAAGTCAATTGTGAGAAAAAGTCAAAATTGCGACATATAAACTCACAATTGTAAGAAATAAAGTCAGAATTATGATATAAACTCAAAATTGTGAAAAATAAAGTTAAAATTGTGAAATATAAGCTCAGTTCTGAGAAATGAAGCCAGCATGGTAAGATATAAACTTAAAATTGTGAAAAATAAAGTCAAAATTGTGAGATATAAACTCACAATTATGAGAAATAAAGCCAAAATTCCCAGATATATAATCTCACAAATGCAAGTTCTAAGATCAGAATAGTGAGATATAAAGTCAGAATTGCAGGAAACAAATTTATAATTACAAGAAATAAAGTGAGAATTGTGAGATAGAACCACAAATGTGAGAAATAAAGTCAGAACTGTGGGATATAAACAGTTCTGAGGAGAAAAAAAACACTTACATGTTCTCAGAATTACAATTCTAATTTCATTTCTCAGAATTGCAAGATGAAAACTTGCAATTACAAGAAAATAAATAAATAAATGAATACAACTGATGTATGGAAAAATGATCAAAACTTAACCAACCAATTGAAGCACTTTTCAAGTGGTGTCATATTTGCATTATAATGTGTCAATTAAACGCTCATATTTTATGGGCAAGGTCTCATATAGTAAAACATGGTTTCTTGGCAATAGGATTGGGAGATGGGAAACAGATTGTCAATATAAGAATTACTGGCTTTCCAATATATGGGCATACTAGGCACACAACCACAGCAAAACCCAGAGACATACATCTCTCTGATCTCTCAGTGACTTCCAAACAGGCCTGTAAGAATTCAATCAATTTTCTAAATTGATTTTTCTCCATGGACAATTTGCTTGGCTATTAGCGTGTCACCCATAACTATGTAAGGGATTTAAACAAGAAGGAATGTGTCTGCATGAGAGTGTTCAGACCCATCTAGATAACACACACACACACACACACACACACACACACACACACACACACACACACACACACACAAGGCCATGTAATTTGGTTTCGTAAGGGGGAACAGAGAATAATAAATGTAGAGTAAATAAAGCTTTTCACCATGCGACTGCCAATTATCTGGTGTGGATCCAAGTGTCTCAAGTATTAAAATAACAATGTTGAAACCCCAGCATGTAAAATCAACAAACAACAAAGTATTCAACAGAAGAAAGAAAGAAAAAAAAACACTCTGGTTAAAAATCTAAATGACTTTCAACTACAACACACATTTAAAGTCCTGTGATGGCACAGCTGAAAAGAAACATTCTTATTATTGTCAATGTCAGAACATTGGTGCTAATATTAATATTTTGGGGGAAACCATGAGCATGTTTGTGTGTGTCAGAGCAATCGGCGACGACAAGTACAAATGTGGAAACAATCTAAAGGAGCAAAAAGATTGGATGATGACCCGACAATCTCAACTTAGCTTGGTATTTCATTTTATCTGTGGCTTGTTTGGCCCTGTAAACCACTTATTGAATTTTCAATGGTGAGCATGAAGATGTTTTTTATGATCCTTGTCAAATTTG
>JAHKKF010521165.1:0-23031 GCA_019740295.1 Labeo calbasu | reverse complement strand
ATTTTTAGGTCTCTCCAGAGATGCTAAATTGGGTTTAAGTCAGGGCTCTGGCTGGGCCATTCAAGAACAGTCACGGAGTTGTTGTGAAGCCACTCCTTGTATACATATATATATACATATACATATACATATACATATACATATATATATCTATATATATCTATATATAATCTATCTATCTATATATATTTTATTTATTTATTTTTTTTTTTTTTTTTGATGGGTAAAATTTAGCATTCAGGGGCTAATTATTATTATTACTACAGGTGAATTATAATAAAATGGCATTTAAATGGCTGTACTAAGCAGCGGCGTTTCAGTATTGCTATCCACCGTTTTCTTTAACACGGAAGTAAGCCTCTGTGTGAGACTTCACCGTGTTAGGTTTATTAACGAGAACAACAACTACGTGTACTAAACAGTAAAACTCTTTACACTTCAAACCAGTGTGATCATAATTAAGATATTACATTAAAATAGCATGGTAAGACACACCAATTTGCATTAACAAGCAGCAAAACAAGCCGTTTTGTACAGCTAAAAATAGCTGGATGCAGATGAGACCTGAAGCCAGACCCATAAAATATACAGATGGAAGTGCCTGCTCTTATGGGGGGGACGAATGAAGGTAGATACTAGTATAGTTTTTATTTTTCCATTTTCATTTAAAAGTTTTAGTAGTTGTCATTTTTATTAGTTTTATTATCCAAGTTAAACGAGATGAAACCGAGAAATTTCAGCTAACCTTTCAAGCAATACATTTATGGTTTTAGTTCACTATAACACCCTAGGTGCTGAGCAACTGCACAATAGGATAATACACATAAGCAAAGTAACGCCATCTAGTGTTAAAAGTGTGGCAGCTTCATGTAAGAAATCCAACAGCTGAAGCTTTGTTTTCTTTGCGCACAAAAAGTATTCTCTTAGCTTTATAACATTATGGTTGAACCACAAATGGACTACTTTAAAAGTTGTCCTTACTAGCATTTCTGGGCTTTGAACTTGTCAGTTGTGTTGCAGTCTACGCAGGGTCAGAAAGCCCTCAGATTTCATCAAAAATCTTAATTTATGTTCCAAAGATGAACGAAGGTCCTACAGGTTTGGAACGCCGTGATAATTAATGACAGACTTTCTTGAAAATGCCCAATTTGTTAGAGCAAACCATCAGCAGTGTTAAATGAAGTTGCATTAAGAAATCTTACTTGGAAAGGGGTAGGGGGACAAATAACATGCATGACATACAACATTATTTGAAAAAAATAACTTTATTTCATCTCTTTACAATAGTTTATTTACTTGCATTTAAAAATTATTAAAACACTAGCTGCAGGGGATTTTTTATTAATTAAAAAGCATCAGCGCGTGTTATCGAGCCCCACTTTGTTACACAGATAGTCCATTAGATTCTGCAATAAAGTTGTAAATGTGTAATTATAATAAATTTCATTTTCTCTCAAGCAGCTGCATGAAATTATGCAGGTTTTAAATTACTCACCTTGATTTTTCGCATCTGCTCTACAGCTGCATCATCAAATAACTCAACGCTGATGTCATCTTTATTGTCTTCAGAAAGGAATAGCGTCTT
Organism: Labeo calbasu; assembly: GCA_019740295.1. Taxonomy (NCBI): domain Eukaryota; kingdom Metazoa; phylum Chordata; class Actinopteri; order Cypriniformes; family Cyprinidae; genus Labeo; species Labeo calbasu. The sequence continues at coordinate 21,446 of JAHKKF010521165.1, read as the reverse complement.
CAAAGGTGGAAAATAACCATTATTAAATGTTACACTGAGCAAATTCATTCTATTTTTATATTATATTATATAATGGATAATCAAATGGATTCTGAATGCAACACTTGGAGGCAAAGAACCGCCCGGCGCGAAGCGGTGGCTGCTCTGCGAAGTGCATTTAAAATCCTTTTAATGCACGGCAAGTCGTTGATTGTCCCACTTATTCCATGGTCGCAATGCAATCTCTGACCTTTCTCTGTGTGTGTGTGTGTTTGTGTGAATCAATTAAAAGCAGTACATTAATATAGAACGGTGATTAAACTGATTTGGAACTACCTGTGTATTAAACTGTTTTACTGCATACCTGCCAGAATCCAGTATTCAGACAGACCACTGAATATTATATCATATTCATACATGTACATGTATATTTAAATTAAAAAAAAAAAAAAAAAAAAAAAAGAATAAATAAAAAAACTTCTCACTTCTCCATGGGAAGTTACTACTGTGGCTGTCGCCATCATCATTTCATCACCAACAGAGCGACTTGTTTGTCTGTTTAGCAATAGAAAAACAGCATTTTTAAGTGACAACCTACACAAGAAACTCAATGGCAAATCATGCAAGCGAGAGGAAACATTACCTCAATTTACCCCCTAATCCAAATGCCTGATCACTAATTTTGACAACCCGTCCTTGGGTTCTTTTTGCACTGACAGTTGAGGCACACCTGTAAAAATAAATAAATAAATAAATAAATAAAATAAAATAAAATGGGGAATCCAAATCTGATCTATTAGGAATAAGCCACAAAGGCAATTATTGGTATTCCTCAAATCACAACACTCAACACAACAATGTACTTTATTTTGTTCTAAATTTCTATTCTTCAATGTCATATTTTGAGGGGATTTTGTAGTACTACAAAATATTCACCTATAAATTAATCAACAACAACAACAACAACAACAACAACGTTGTCATTTTCAAATCAATATAATGCTTTAAGTTCAAAACAGAGTAATCATGTAATATCATGGTGTAACCACTAGATGCCTGTATAGCCCTATATGGGCCATTCTACAGAATTGGTGCAAACTGCTGTCCCACAACCAAAAAACACATTTAATAAGCATTTAAGTATTCAAATCTTAAACGTTTACTAAGATCATTCTATTATCTATTTAAAATATCAGTAAAAAAAAAAACAAAAAACAAATAAGTTACCGAGTACTTTCAATTAGGAAGTGGCTGTCCCGATCCCTAATCCCTAAATTGCAACTTATATATATATATATATATATATATATATAAAATTGTGTACTTTGGATATTGTACATTTTGCATACATACAAAATTTGTGGAAAGAGACATTTTTTCCCCCCCAAGATTTTTCTAACTCTGCACCAAATCTGTAGAATTGCCCATATATAAACATACAGCACGGTGTCATTTTCAAAAGTTAAGTTTTGCACTTGTACAATGTCTAAAATGACCAGGTTAAATAAAATTTAAAGTTTACCTCAGACTTCCAGTGCTCTTACTGTTGTGTAGGGTCTTCTTAGTGGATTTCTGTGATGACAATGCTCATTAGCACAATTTAAATTAGACACCCACAACGATAACAAAACAAACAGAGGATCAAGTACCTTCGGCCCTTCAACTGGAGTGGTCTTATTTTGACCCGAAGACCTTTGTTGCCCTGCTGTGGTATTCAAACCTAAAAGAAATTAAAGTTAACCTTTAATGAATAAAAGTTATAGTAAAAAAAAAAAAAAAAAAAAATGAATTTATGAGTTGCCTTAAACCTTTCTTGCTTGGCTTTCGAGATAGGGATTTCTGAATTTCTGGAGATGCACACTAAAAGAAAAAAAGAAAACAACCAGAACTAATTGAAGTGGTGCTGTTACTTTAAGCGAACAAAAGAGGGCAGCAAAATCATTATATTACCGTGAGTGCCATAGTGACCTCCCCCACAGACGTGTCATTACCTGAAAAACATTATAGATTATAAATAGAAATAATAAAACCAGCAAGACAGAACAAACAGGCTCTGTGATTGTCATACCGTTCATTAGGTCTTTTATCAGCGTGGTGTGGAGCGACTGTGGCATTTTCATCAGCTCTATTTTGAAGACTCGGTCCACAGTGGCCAGTAATTTGTTTAGATTGGCCTCCATTTCATTTATCCGGTCTTGGGCTGTTACAGTGGAAGTAAAAGAATGGGTTCATTTTTATATAAATATACACAGGATAAAATATGTATTGACTTTAATATACGACTTAACGTTACCTTCCTTCTCAAACTGTTGTATAAACAGCTCCTTTCTTTTGGTAAGTCTGATTTTTTGGTCATAGTCGGACAGACCATCAGAATCCTGACGGACTTTTCTAGCTCTTCGTAGAGGCATGATAATAATAACACGAGACAGAACTTCAGATCTTTTTATAAACACAAACCTCGAAACAGGTGCTGAACAATTACCTTCTTCTGTTTTATGGCGAATTGGCAAACCAAATTTAAAGGTTCACTAACGCCACTTAGTGGACTGGATGCGCTTAGTTCCAAAACTGTTGATAAAAAGCTCACATAGTGACGCAAAATAAATAATTTTAAAATAAAAACGAAATAAAATACTTATTCTTTCTATATTTTATTTGTTTATTTGCATGTCATGTGACCATTAACCAACAAGTTACGTGAACATAAAGTGTTCAGCTATATAACCACATTTTGATAGTATCCAGATTCTTTTTTTAATTTTTTTTTATTTTTTTTTTACCAAAATATGCATTACTATGTCATTTCTGTAACATTTATCCTGTTTTTATGGCATCAGTAAAGAAGCGTTTAGCTACGCGACGTCATAATTATGCGACGCTTTTAGTTGTACATGGCAGCCTCCTGCCATGCATGTGAGTGGTGTTTTGTTTCGCACATGTAAGGTTTCTGGCAAATATGAGTAAAATGTTGGATGATGTCGTGGATAGTGGCGGAATAGAAGTGATTATTCAAAATAAAAGCGACAAACCAGTACCGCGGTGTCCACATGGTATGGGACCAATTTTAATTTTACTGGTGCCGTGTCATTTTTCTTATTCTAGATATTATTAATACCATATGTAATAACCGATACGTGCTTTTCTCAGGACCAGCTCTGTTGTTCGAGAAAACTGGCAATGGAGAGGAGAAAGGAAGGAGATTTTACGCCTGTTCTGCTTGTCGGGACAGAAAAGACTGCAACTTTTTTCAGTGGGCAGACGAAAAGGTTAACTAGGACTAATATTATATAGTATTTTTATTGTACCAGTTTTAATGTAACAGGTTTACTTTTCAGAGTTTCTTTAATGACATACACTACCAGTCAGAAGTTTTTGAACAGTAAGATTTTTAGTGTTTTTTTAAAGAGTTCTCTTCTGCTCACAAAGCCTTAATTTATTTTATCTAAAGTACAGCAAAAACAGTAATGTTGTGAAATGCTTTTTCTATTTAAAATAACTGCTTTCTGTTTTTAAAATGTAATTTATTCCTGTGATCAAATCAAATTTTTCAGTATTAATACTCCAGACTTCGTGTCACATGATCCTTCAGAAATCATTTCAATATGCTGATTTGCTGTTAAGGAAACATTATTATTATTTAAAACAGTTGAGTACCTTTTTTTCAGGATTCTTTGGTGAATAGAAAGATCTAAATCTGAAATAAAAAGATTGGAGTTAGTATCATTATTTTTTTTTGAAAGAAAGAAAGAAATTATAGAAATTAACAGTTTTATTTAGCAAGGATGCTAAAATTTGATGATAAAAAAAAATCTTAAAAATTTCTATTTCAGTTAAATGCTGTTCTTCTTAATTTTCTATTTATCAAAGAAACCTGAAAAAATTCTACCCCGCTGTTTTCAACATAATAATAATAAATGTTTTTCGAACAGCAAATCAGTATATTTGAATGATTTCTGAAGGATCATGTGACTTGAGTAATGATGCTAAAAAACCAGCTGTGAAATCACAGGCATAAATAACATTTTAAAATATATTAAAGTAGAAAACAGTTCTTTTAAATAGTAAAATATTTCTCATTTTTACTGTTTTTGCTGTACTTTAGCGAGCAGAAGAGACTTAAAAATAAAATAAGACGAATATATAAAATCATGTAAAGCCTGAATGAAATAATAGTTATAAAAGTCTATTTTTTTTAAATGGAACAGCAGAAATATTATTAAGGCAACAGAAGGCATGTAGATTATTGTGTACAACAGTTTCTTTTCTTTTTTCTTTTTTTTTTAGCAACATTTAGAAATTAATGTAGGTTACCAAATATATAGGGTGAGACATAATCTGCATATACAACAAAAATTAAAACTTAATCAAAGAAGACAAAAAAACAGATGTATGAATATTACTGTTTCATTCACTTCAGATATCTGAGGCAAGGATGCTTGCCAGAGAAGAACAAAACCGCTCCAAGATGCCTCTTTTCAGTCATCAGGAATACTGCTCTAGGTAAATAACTTTTATTTAAAAAATTAAGCCATGCTAAATGCATCAAATAAGGTATTGGCATGTCTATTTATGGAAAAGGGACATTATTGAAAGCTGAATGAAACTGAAAAATAGTACCAGAGATTCTACACCCCACCAAAATCTTTCATATGTGCATGTTTGTTTCTTTTACAGATTTAGAGAGTTTGTTTCTCTCCCGCTGGAGCAGAGAAGGTTCTGTGTAGACTGTCAGCTGTTGATTCTTCCTAGGGAATGGGCGAATCATGCGAAACACAGGGCACTTTCTGAGGACATCACGGTGCAGCGATTGAAAAGGCCCAGTCTACTTCTGTGTCCTCTGGACAACAAGAAGAGTAATGCACAGTATCTGTTTGCGGACCGGAGCTGTCATTTTCTCCTGGATATGCTCTTGGGGTTAGGCTTCCAGAAAATTCTCTGTGTTGGGACACCACGGTAAACATAAGCAGTTATTGCTTTGACAATTTCTATATTTAAAAAGTCTTAAAGTGTATGCATTCATTTTGCTGTCAGTAAAATTGGCAAAATATCCAATTTAATGTACAGTCGTTAACAAACAGTTGAGGTCAAAAGTTTGCATACACCTTGCAGAATCTGCAAAATGTTAATTATTGTACCAAAATAAGAGGGATCATACAAAATGCATGTCATTTTTTTTTAATTTAACACTGACCTGAATAAGATATTTCACATAAAAGATGTTTACATATAGTCCACAACAGAAAATAATAGTTGAATTTATAAAAATTAACCCCCTGTTCAAAAGTTTACATACACTTGATTCTTAATACTGTGTTGTTACCTGAATGATCTACAGATGTGTTTTTGTTTAATGATAGTTGTTCATGAGTCCCTTGTTTGTCCTGAACAGTTAAAATGCCCACTGTTCTTCAGAAAAATCCTTCAGGTCCCACAATTTTTTTTTGTTTGTTTTTTCAGCATTTTTGTTATTTGACCCCTTTCCAACAATGACTACGATTTTGAGATTCATCTTTTCACTGACTCATATGCAACTATTACAGAAGGTTCAAACACTCACTGATGCTTCAGAAGGAAAATCAATGCACTAAGAGCCCAGGGGTGAAAACTTTTGAACAGAATGAAGATGTGTATGTTTTTTCTTATTTTTTTCATTTAGTACTGGCCTTAAGAAGCTACAGAAGATACTTACATGTTTCCCAGAAGACAAAATAAGTTAAATTTACCCTGATTCTCAAATTCAAAATGTTTTCACCCCCTGGCTCTTAATACATTGTGTTTCCTTCTGGAGCATCAGTAAGCTTTTGAACCTTCTGTAATAGTTGCATATGAGTCCCTCAGTTGTCCTCAGTGTGAAAACAAGGATCTCAAAATTATAGTCATTGTTAGAAATGGTTCAAATACACAAAAATGCTGAAAAACCAAAGAATCTGTGGGAACTGAAGGATTTGTCTGAAGAAAAGCAGGCAGTTTAACTGTTCAGGACAAACAAGGGACTCATGAACAACTATCACTAAACAAAAAAACACAGCTGTGGATCATTCAGGTAACAACACAGTATTAAGAAACAAGCTTATGCAAACTTTTGAACGGGCTCATTTTATAAATTCAACTATTATTTTCTCTTGTGGACTGTATGCAAATGTCTTTTATGTGAAATATCTTCAGGTCAGTACTACATAAAAAGCATGCATTTTATATGATCCCTCTTATTTTGGTAAAATAATTTAACATTTTGCAGATTCTGCAAGCTGTATGTAAACTTTTGACATCAACTGTATCTTCATGTTTTAACTTTGTATTTAAATGGTTCTCTCTAACACATTCACAGATTACATGAGGTGATAAAGTCACGGAAGATGGAGGGCAAGAGTCCTACAATGAAGAGTTTATTGCTGGATATTGATTACAGGTAAACACAATACAACATATTTCTTTGCAAATACAAGGTTAAATAGCCACATAGACACAAAATTAAATCCTATTGAGGAGGTGCGCCACTCCTTTTGAGCCTTTTATGTTATTTGTAATTTAATTAAGTAATGCATATAATGATATTAATACTTTTATTCAGACTAAATATCTTGATTTTTTTTATCAGAGACAAACATTTTAAGCAGCACAACTGTTTTCAATAATGATAATAATAATTAAAGATTGAGATCGCATATTTCCATATGATAATGGCCTTTGTCTTTGGGTGAAAAAAAGCGGAAGGCTGGATAGAGAGGCTCAGTAAACTGATGATGTGCCCTGTCAAACACAGCCGTTTGCACTGTTGAAAACTCCTGCAGCGTTCTCATAGTCTCAGCATCGTAAAACACCAGACGGCCCTTCTGATATTTTACAAACACCCCTACTTTGTTTGGTGCAGCCCGAGCTGCTGTGACGGGTAGCGTCACATGTCGATCATTGTGCCAGGCTGTGAGACGCCCATCTTGAAACTCAAGACTCCACGAGCACCTGTTCCGTCCAAGTTTGGCTCCTTTGTCCCGTCCCCTTCTCTGTAGGCTGCCATAAGCCACACCCACAGCCCATGATGGACAGCAGTGCACATTTACCTCCCAATAGTGCTGGCCAGATTTAATAGCAACGGTGCCCAAGGCACAGTATAGCTGATCAAACCTTAGAGGATCATTGGGAACACTGCGGTCCTCTGAGGAAAAGCACAGACCTCGTCCTTCTGAGGTTACATTGATCTGTTTGTGACAGGTCTGTTTGTCAATCACCACGTTAGTGGAGTCTGTCAAGATGAAATGCAAGAACATTAGAAACGGCTGATTTACTCACAACATATTCTGAATATTTCTTGTTAACTGTTAGCTAATCCTTTCAGTATAATATGATATATAGAATAAAAATTACAGTCTAAAAGTTTATGAAAGCATATGTGACCCTGGACCACAAAACCTGTCGTAAGTCGCACGGGTGTATTTGTAGCAATAGCCAAAAATACATTGTATGGGTCAAAACTATTGATTTTTTTTTTTTCTTTTAAAGCCAAAAATCATTAGGATATTAAGTGAAGATCATGTTCCATGAAGATATTTTGTAAATTTGTAAATATATCAAAAAAATTTTCCTTAGTACTATGCATTGCTAAGGTCTTCATTTGGGCAACTTTAAAGGTGATTTTTCTTAATATTTAGATATTTTTTTGCACCCTCAGATTCCAGATTTTCAAATAGTATCTCAGCCAAATATTTCCCTATCCTAACAAACCATATATTAAAGGAAAGCTTATTAATCATCTTTCGGATGATGCATGAGTCTCAATGTTAACAAAATTGAGTTGTGGTTTTGTGGTCCAAGGTCGTATAATATTATAATATATTTTTTTTAAGTATAGTATATACACTACCATTCAGCAGTTTGAGCTCAGTAAGATTTTCTTTTTAAGAACTCACTTAAATTCATGAAACCTGCATTTATTTGATGGAAAATACAATAAAAACATTAATAGTCTGAAATATTATTACATTTTTTTTAATATATTTTAAAGTGTGTTTTATTCCTGTGAGAGAAAAATGCTGAGTTTTCAGCAGTCACTACTCAAGTATTCAGTGATCCTTCTGAAATCATTCTAATTTACTGATTAGATGCCCAAGAAACACTTCTTAATTATTAACAATTTTTAAAACAGTTGATATTTTAGTGGAAACTAGTGAAAACTTTATTTAAAAAAGATTTGATTTAAAAAAAGTAATATTAAAAAATATTGCCATTTAAAATAACTTTTAAAATTATTTTAATATATTCGAAAATATAATTTATTTTTGTGATGCAAAGCTGAATTTTCATCAGCCATTACTCCAGTCTTCAGTGTCACAAAATCCTTCAGAAATCATTTTAATATGGTAATTTATCAGCGCTTTTTTTTTTTTTGGACCCTGTGAAACTTTTTTCAAGATTCTTTGATTAAAAAAAAAGTTAAAAAGAATAGCATTTATTCACAATATAAACATTTTCTAACAGTGTAAGTCTTCATTGTCACTTTTTTATCAATTTAACACTTCTTTGCTGAAAAAAACAATTTATTTCTTTTAAAGAAAGAAAGAAAAGATTTTGAACAACAGTGTATATTGTTACACAAGATTTCTATTTTAGATAAATGCTGTTCTTTTTAATGTTTTATTCATCAAAGTATCCTGAAAAAAGTACCACATGTCCCAAAAAAATATTAAGCTGCAAAAATGTTTCCAAAATTGATAATAAATCAGCATATTAGAATGATTTCTAAAGGATCATGTGACACTGATGACTGGAGTAATGATGCTGAAAATTCAGCTTTGCATCACAGGAAAAAATTCTATTTTAGAGTATATTTAAATAGAAAACCACTATTTTAAATTGCAATAATATTTTACAATATTACAGTTTTTTCTGTATTTTTAATCAAATAAATGCAGAAAAGGCTTCTTTAAAGAACATTAAAAATCTTACTGATCCCAAACTTTTAAACGGCTATATATATATATATATATATATAGAGAGAGAGAGAGAGAGAGAGAGAGAGAGAATATATTTTGCATTAACTTGATTTATACATTTTTATATATTAGGGGCTGATAGTGTTTTGTACCCAGCAGCAGGCTCTTTCGTTGGAGCTGGGCTTTCAGATCTTTAGAAAGATTCCTAAGAACCTTCATAAGTTTGTGGATCCTTTCCTCATTCATTTTTATCTCCTCTTCAGCTGGGTTCAANGTATTTTTAATCAAATAAATGCAGAAAAGGCTTCTTTAAAGAACATTAAAAATCTTACTGATCCCAAACTTTTAAACGGCTATATATATATATATATAGAGAGAGAGAGAGAGAGAGAATATATTTTGCATTAACTTGATTTATACATTTTTATATATTAGGGGCTGATAGTGTTTTGTACCCAGCAGCAGGTTCTTTCGTTGTAGCTGGGCTTTCAGATCTTTAGAAAGATTCCTAAGAACCTTCATAAGTTTGTGGATCCTTTCCTCATTCATTTTTATCTCCTCTTCAGCTGGGTTCAATTTCTTTCGACAGCTAGTCAATCTAGTTGAAGAAACATTGGAATTCTAAAGTTATTTAATTTGCATTCATTGTAAATTTTACAGTAAATTGTAATGTATAGCATATTTGCTACTGAAGAGAACATGGAAAGGCATGTTGTTTTTGTATGAAGGACCTATCGCAAAAACCACTATTCATGAAATGGAAAAACATGGCCTTACGTAAAATCCTCGGGAAATGGCTGAAAGCAGAGAACATGCAGAATATATGTTATCCTTATGTTCTGTCAACAAGACTGTTACAACGACACTAAATACATGTTTCATTCTTAATGGTTACCTGCTTCATGGATTCAGCTGGGCTTTTTTGAGCTGATTGAACAGCGCTGATGTGTTTCTGCAGGAGACCAAGATGTTGATTCCAGTCTTGAAGAATTCGGTTTAATTTACTTCTGGTTTCCTGACGGTCTTGCTCTATCATGTCCAAAACGGCCTTCTCATCCTCCTGCAGAGCCATATGTAGCTCCTCAAAATACTCCTGTACTTGCTGCTTCATCGCCTCTGAACTGGTCTTCAGCAGAGTAGCAGATATATAATTCATTAATTATTTAAAGAGATAGTTTACCCAAAAATTAATTCTGTCATTAATTACTCCCCCTCATGTCATTCCAAACCTGTAAGACCTTCGTTCATCTTCGGAAGACAAATTCAGATATTTTTAATGAAATCCGAGTTTTCTTGACCCTGCATAGACAGCAATGCAGCTGACCCGTTCAAGGCCCAGAAAGGTAGCAAGGACATCATAAAAATAATCCATGTGACATCAGTGGTTTAGCGTAATGTTATAAAGCTACAAGAACACTTTTTGTGCCTATTTTTTACCAACTTTATTTAACAATTTCTCATAGCTTCAGAAATCATATAATTTGTGACCCTGAACCACAAAACCACTCGTAATTAGCACGAGTATATTTGGAGCAATAGCCAACAATACATTGTATGGGTCAAAATGATCGTTTTTTTCTGTTATGCCAAAAATCATTAGTAAAGATCATGTTCTGTGAAGATTTTCCGTGAAGTGTTTTACCGTAAATATACAAAAAGCGTAATCAAAAATTAGTAATATGCATTGCTAAGAACTTCATTTGGACAACTTTAAAGGCGATTTTCTGAATATTTAGATTTTTTTGCACCCTCAGATTCCAGATTTTCTCAGCCAAATATTATCCTATCCTAACAAACCATACATCAATGGAAATTTAATGAATACATCAATAGATTTTTTCAGATGATTTATAAATCTCAATTTCAAAAAATGGACTTTTATGACTGGTTTTGTGGTCCAGAGTCACATTTTAATGATGTCCTGACTATCTCTCTGGGTCTTAAACATGTCAGTTGCATTACTGTCTATTCAGGGTCAGAAGGCTCTCGGATTTCATCAAAATATCTTGTTTCGAAGATGACTGAAGGTCTTACAGGTTTGTGACAGAATTTTCGTTTTTGAGTGAACTAACCTTTTGACATTTTTAGTAGTTTACAGCAGAGTTTAGGCTTTAATCGCATTAATGGAGACATTCAGAGACTGTTATTCATAAGATAATGTAGGAACTTTTCTCGCCTCTAATCCAACTTCCTTGTTTGGCTGATGCCACCAAGCTTTGCACGCTAACCACCAGTTATACAGATCACTTTTCAGTATCAAATCAACTCCCAACATAGTTTCACTTACATTCAGGTTTGCTTGCCGCTTTTTAATAGATTCCAGATGGGATTCTGTTCTTTTCCTCTCCTTCGTCAAGTCATCCAACCAGACTGGCAGCTGTTTACACAATTTTTGTTACGTTTTTGAATTTTTAATTTCATGCCTGTGAGCATATGTTCAACCTTTAACAATATTCCTACGTTACATTTCTGGCATGACCACATTCTTAGGTTTATTTGCCTGGCAGGTCAGAAAACCTGTCATTACCTCTGAGGGTTTTGGAGAGATGGCTCCAGTTCTCCTGATCAGTTTTGGAGAGCGTGGGAAGGGCTGGGTAACCTGTGTCCCTGAACGAGCCTCGGTAACCAGACAGAAGGAACTGATTTCCTCTGATAAAGGCATAATGTCTTCCTCCGCCATCTTTCCAAGTTCTCTGAGCTAATGGGAGTTGATGTGAAGAAATGTCGTAAACATCACTTTAGTAGTTTTTAGTGATGATCATTGTTTTTATTGTGTACATGCATGAAATGCAAAAAGTACAAAATGTACTAAATTAGTTGGTTTTCTCAGAGGACATGTAAATGCACTTCTTGTTAATGCATAAAACGTCACAGCAAGCCTTTACTAAGAACACACTGAGTTGCATTTATATCTGCATAGCCCAATATCAAGGAATTAAAAAATTTGAATCGGTTATACTTTTGAACAGCCTGCACATACGGTTTATATATTAACATTGGCACATCATCAAGTTACACAGTTCTTGCTTTAAAAAGTTTGATGCTGCCTTTATCTTAATGAGAATGTAAAAGAATAGTATTCTTTGTAACTGAAATAATATGCAATAAAATGAGCAACAAAATCTTACCTAAGAGACTGATAAGAGAACTAGTAAATGCGTTTGATTTTTGTCCTCCTGCAAGCACTTCTTCTTTCGTCTGTGGAATGCGTTGAAAAAGGTGTGCAGACACTTGACAAGCCAAAGCCTGCTGCATATGCATATGTGTGTGTGTGTGTGTGTGTGTGCACTTTTTCAGTGTTTTATAACTGACAGGATTATGTCTGCTCAGTTCCAGACTTGTTGACCTGCAGGCTTTGGAAATAGCAGCAGATTTTTATTTTGCTGTTCTTAAATGCATGCTGACACTTGCATTATGTGCATTTTGCAACCATCAACCTCTTTGTTTTTCTGCCCTCGTAGGTACTGCCAGTTTTACGCACAGGATGAGTTCTGCCGCTATAATATGTTCAACCATCACTTTTTTGATGATGAGGTAAAAAAAAAAAAAAAAACCTCCTTTGACGTCAAATGTGGTCACTGTAGTACATTCTGATAAGTCATGATACGCTGTTGTGCAGGAAGCGGTCACATTTTTTCAAGGCTTTCTGCGGGAGGAGGGAGGAGCCAAGGTAGTCATGGTAACAGACCCTCCATTTGGGGGCCTAGTGAAGCCACTCGCCAACAGCTTCTCTCAGATGGCAGTCACCTGGAAAAATCTGAATAAAGGTATGAGGAGCAGCATGCATGACTAGTTTTTTTTTTTTTTGCTTTTACAACATATAGTTGAAGTCAAAAGTTTACATACACTTCGGAGAATCTGCAAATTGTTAATTATTTGACCAAAATAACAGGGCATGTTTTTTTATTTAGTACTGACCTGAATAAGATATTTCACATAAGAGACATTTACATGTAGTTCACAAGAGAAAATGAATTATAAAAAGTTTATAAAAATGAGCCCATTCATAAGCTTACATATGCTTGATTCTTAATACTGTGTTGTTACCTGAATGATCCACAGCTGTTTTTTTTCTGTTTAGTGATTGTTGTTCATGATTCCCTTGTTTGTCCTGAACAGATACTGCCTTCTGTTCTTCAGAAAAATCCTTTAGGTCCCACAAATTCTTTTCAGCATTTTTGTGTATTTGAACCCTTTCCAACAATGACTGTATTGTTTTTGAGGTCCATTTTTCAAGCTGAAGACAACTGAGGGACTCATATCCAACTATTACAGAAGGTTCAAAAGCACACTGATGCTTCAAAAGGAAACGATGCATTAAGAGCCAACTAAGAAAGAGAAGAGAAAAGAGAAAATTTTTGAACAGAATAAAGATGTGTACATTTTTCTTATTTTGCCTAAATATCATATATTTTTTTTATATAGTACTGCCCTTCAGAAGCTACAGAAGATACTTACATGTTTCCCAGAATACTTACATGTTTACATGTTTCCCTAATATTCAAATTCATGTTCATTCGTGTTTCCTTCTGAATCATCAGTGGGCGTTTGAACCTTCTGTAATAGTTGCCCTTGGTTGTAATAGAGTCCCTTGGTTGTCCTCAGTTTGAAAAGATGGATCTCAAAATCATACAGTCATCGTTGGAAAGGGTTCAAATACACAAAAATGCCGGAAAACCAAAGAATTTTTGGGACCCTAAGGATTTTTCTGAAGAATAGCAAGCAGCAAACTGTTCAGGACAAACAAGGGACTCATGAACAACTATCACTAAAGAAAAAAACACAGCTGTGGATCATGGTAACAACATAGTATTAAGAATCAAGTGTATGTAAACTTTTGAACAGGGTCATTTTTAAAATTCAACTATTATTTTCTCTTATGGACTATATGTAAGCATCTTTTATGTGAAATTTCTTTTTCAGGTCAGTACTAAATAAAAAAAACATTCATTTTGTATGATCCCTGTTATTTTGGTAAAAGAATTAACATTGATGATAAAAGTAAAATTGCATTGGTGAATCTCACCAAGCTATCATATGACTTGGATGACTTTTAGGTGACTTTTTTGGTATTTTTCCATACTTTCTGAAACATAAAACCCTCAGTTTCCCCTCATTCATTGCAATTACAAAGAAAGGCGTGACCAGCACAGTTTCTTGGAATTTCTCCTTTTATGTTCCATGGAAGAAGAAGTCAATACAGTCAAATTTCAGTGAAAAATTGCCTCAGAAACAACATTATCATTCTTATCTGTTGTTGATCTTTAGTAAGCGGTTCAAGTCAGATGCCAATGATCTGGATTTTCCCATACTTCTTTGAGTCCCGTATCATTGAGTGTTTTCCCTCCTTCTCTATGCTGGATTACCAGGTATTATATTTATACTGTGTTACAAAAATATGAATAAATAAATTTACAGGGTGTAATAGTCCAGTGTTATTCTTCATTCTCAGGTTGATTATGAGAACCACCCTCTATATAAACATGGAAAGACGGGCCGTAAGCAGTCACCTGTTCGACTTTTCACCAATCTGAACCCCAAAGAAATCATTCTACCACAGGATGAAGGTTACAGGTGCACAAAAAACACATAATGCATTCTGAGTTTGCTTTAACCCGGAAGAGATACATGTATCATTTTAAAAGAGTTATCAAACTGTACAAATGAGTTTTTATTTTTATGTAGATTTTTTTTAAAGGTGACATCGGATAACCATTTTCCACAAGTTGGTATGATTCTTTAGGGTCTTCATGAAATGCTGCAAAATTCCTCAATGGTTGTGCAAAACAACTCCATTTTTACCTTGTCAAAAACAGCTTTGTTCACAGGGACTTGTTTTAGTGCATGTCTCTAATAATAAGCTACTGCTCACCCGTCCCTCATCTGTTTTTTTTTTTTTCTGCTAAGACACATTTATATGCAAATCCGATGTCCCCTTTAAAGTTTTTTCTGAGAGAACCGATTTATAAAAAAAAAGTAGATTTTGATTGTATTGAGGGTTAAACATGCTCTTAAGTGATTTGATTTTTGAATGTAATTTGCTATAAATGCTGTTTTGAACTGCTCTGAGGTCGTTTAATATTTACCACTAACATTTTTTCTATCCTCAGATTTTGCAGTGTTTGTGAGAGGTATGTGTCAGCAGAAAACAAACACTGTCCAAAGTGTGACACATGCCCATCGAAGGTAAATGCTGATGCTAATGTAGGAGTAGATTAAAGGGATAGTTCACTCAAAAATGAAAGTCCTGTCATTAATTACTCACCCTCATGTCATTCCAAAACCGTTAGACCTTCTTTTATCTTCGGAACACAAATTAAGATATTTTTGATGTCACAAACTACTTTAATTGGGTTTGGAACAACATGAGGGTGAGTAATAAATGACATCATTTAAATTTTTAGGTCAACTATCCCTTTAACTGACATTTCTCTATTTATCTCACAGGATGGCCGAGAATGGAGGCACTGTGATACATGTGGACGGTGTGTGAAGCCTTGTAAGCAAATTTGAGTTCATTTAAACTGATGTCCTAATTTGTTTATTTCTTGTTCACTTACCACTTTCTTTCTTCTCTAATTCTCTTTCCAGCGTGGCGTCATTGTTCCTCTTGTGGTCACTGTGCTCTCCCTGATCACCCTTGTGGTCAGAGCCAAACTGGCTGTTTCAACTGTGGCAGCCAAAAACACAAACTTAGAGCCTGTCCTAAGAAACACAATAAACGGTGAGTATTAACCAGGATTATTATCATTTAAAAAAAAAAAAAAGTTGTTACTTAAATTGAAATAAATGTTTACTGAAATAAAATATTTAGAGGGATAGTTCACCCAAAAATGAAAATGCTGTCATTACTCACCCTCATGTCATTCCAAACTCGTAAGACCTTTGTTCATCTTCAGAACACTAATTAAAATATTTTTGATGAAATCCGAGATGTCAAGGCAGTAAGCCACATCAGTGGTTCAGTCTTAAAGGAAACTCCACTTCCAGAACAACAATTTACAAATAATTTACTCACTCCCTTGTCATCCACAATGTTCATGTCTTTCTTTCTTCAGTCGTAGTGAAAATGTTTTTTGAGGAAAACATTTCAGCATTTTTCCCCATATAATGGACTGATATGGTGCCCCGATTTTGAACTTCCAAAATGCAGTTTAATGCGACTTCAAACGATCCCAAATGTGGTTGTAAACAATCCCAGCTGAGGAAGAAGGGTCTTATCTAGCGAAACGATTGGTTATTTTATATTAAAAAAAAAATACTATTTAAATACTTTTTATTCTCAAACACTCATCTTGCCTTGCAGTGCTTGAACTCTGTGTATTCTGGCTCAAGACAGTTAGGGTATGTAGAAAAACTCCGACCGTATTTTCTCCCTCAACTTCAAAAATTATTTAAAAATCATCCTACATCGCTGCAGAAGTACCGACCCAGTCTTTGCAAAGTGAACATGCAAAAAAGATCAAACACCCTTAACAAAAAAGCTACAACAGCGATATAGGGTGATTTTTGAAATTGAGGGAGAACATAAGATGGGAATTTTTCGACATTCCTTAACTGTCATGAACAGGAACTAAAACAGTCCAGGCAGAGTAAGACAAGGCGAGCATTTGGCATTAAAAAGTATATAAATTGTATTATTTTTAGATAAATAACCGATCGTTATGCTAGATAAGACCCTTCTTTCTCGGCTGGGATCGTTTACAACCGCATTTGGGATCGTTTGAAGCCGCATTTAAACTACATTTTGGAAGTTCAAAATCGGGGCACCATAGCAGTCCATTACATGGAGAAAAATGCTGAAATGTTTTCCTCAAAAAACATCATTTCTTTAAGACTGAAGAAAGAAAGACATTAACATCGTGGATGACAAGGGGGTGAGTAAATTATTTGTAAATTGTTGTTCTGGAAGTGGAGTTCTCTTCTAATTTTATGAAGCTTTGAATGTGGTAACAGGTTTCTACATGAATAACACTTAATATGATGATTTCTGCACTCGCACAAACTGGTTTTTCAAGTATATTTAATATTAAATTTGTTTTACCAGCAGAATGATTATGCCAGGTGGTCGTGGCGCTCCAGGCCTGTTGAAACGCATTGCTGGCAAATCCAAAACTAAGAAGAAGAAGAAGAAGAGAAAAACAGCTACTTGATCTCACACACAGCATTACAGGAATAATGGGTTTGTGGCTGCTGAAAATTGCATCATAATCACCATTAGTGAGATCACAGTGTGAAACGACTAAGTGGTGTTAAACCTACATCTATACAAGAAGGACACAGTGTATGTATAGCCACAGCTGTCTTGCATCCTGTTTTTGTCACAAGCTAATCCTACACTAAAACTGTCTCAGTACAATTGACATGTTGTGTTAACAAACCTCATCCACTGTTTGGGGTAATGTCTCAAAGAAGCTTTGTTCCAGACGATCTGTGGATAAAACCTACTGTGTTAGCGGAGTTGATGTCATTTTTCAAAAATGACAAACAGATGTCTTGTTAAACACATCATTTTTAATATATTTAAAGACACAAATCTTGTGGAAAGCATGTCATACTTCATATTTTTCTAAACATTAAAGAAACAACTATTGCCAGTTTTCAAGAAGCATTAAGCATTTGGCTTAAATTTAAAATACAGCAGGTTTGTAGTTGATCATTTCCAGTGATTATGGATGCAACCAAAGTCAAGTGATGCTCAGCACCTAGTGTACATTTTAAGCTTAGTGTTAATAATAAAAAGAAAGAAACTTCAACATCATCGTTTCACCGTTGCAGATTTAAATAAATTCAAGTTAATAAAAATTCAAGTTATTAAAATAGATTATTAAAAGCAAGTGTTAAACAACCACACAGTACGTAGGCCTCATAATCTCTAATACTTCATAACCCATTGAGCTGCCACTCAATTTTAATACTGCGGGCCTTTTTAGAGTGTGCTACTGTTTGCTTTTATATTGTGTCGATCCATGTCATGCTGTTCCGATAGTGGTTAAATTCACAGTTTAGTTAATAGGGAAAATTGTAGTTCAATATACAGATAAAGCTATTTTAAAGTTTTTAGATATTTACAAATGCTTCAGAAGTCACTTCAAAATCATTCTTATGCTAGAAATCTCCACAATTTAGGCAACTGTCCATAAAAAAAATAACATTTACAATGTTTTCCACCTCGAAGTCAGGCCCATGAACTGTTCTTTAGTAGATGGTAGAGGCATCTGTCAGTCATCATTCTTCTATCCTTCCATGTCGTACAGAGAAGGCGAGGAGTCGTTTGTACATAGCACTGAGGAGAACGACTGCAGCTAGTACTATGCCGCATATGACACTGAAGGCCCATCGGGGTCCATTACCATAGTAGACATGAGAGACAAACACAGGCCCGAGGGTCCGTGCAGCACTTCCTGATGCTGTTAGCCAGCCCATGTAAACTCCCTGAGTTCACACACAATTGGGGAAGAGAATAATTAGCGTTAGCTTCAACTAATGATGTTACTTTTATTTGATATTTGAATTTGAAGTGTTTTACCTGTGGTTTGGGGCCTAGAATCTTTGAGTATAAAGTGTAGGACATTACGTTGCACGTCGGGTAGCCCACTCCGATGAGGATGTCAGAAGTAATGTACTGTGCAAGATGAATTACAGGGGTATACAAGCACCAGGTTTGTTCAGACGGGCATCCGGTGGGCTCAAGAGAAGTGTTTGAGGATGGGGTGGGAGCCAGTCGTATTGCTGGCATAGTGTTATTATGAATATCTGTTTTTGGGGATAATATTTGTTTAATATACACACATTTCAAATGTAATATACGGTACATTAGCATTCAAAAGTGTAGTTTGTAAAATGTTTTTAGAAAACAAATAGGAACTGTTTTCTGTTTGAATGTATTTTAAAATGTAATATATTCCCTGTGATGGCAAAGCTGAATTTTCAGCATCATTACTCCAGTCTTCAGTAGCTGCATTTCCAATACCCTTTAAATTGCGAATTGAAAATACGCCTAATGGAAGCATGTTAATTTCACAAAAACTTTCATAGATCGCAAAAATGTTTTTCCGCTCGCATGAGGTGGTTTTTCAGGCAAATCGAAAATGGAATATTTCACAAGACTGCACTGGAAACGCCTTTTTCGCATTAACAAGTCACCTTGTTTATTTAAGAAACATGATCATTCTTTAAAGTACTATAACCTCAAAAAAAAAAAACTCATATGTGGCCGTTTACACAAGCATTGACTACAAAATGCTTGAAACAGGGGCTTTCATTGCCATTAAAGCTTGGATAACACCCTTATTTGCACTGCTCAAGTGCAGAGCTGATCGTGGCCACTCCAGTCAATGCTTTTGTTTATACCAGGCACGACGCAGCTCATTTCAGTTTCAGAAGCGACCCAAGCGCCTCTCCACGCTGCTTCTGTAAAGACAGATGCCTACGGCTCCTACAATTAAAATTAATGGCTAGTGCGGTGGCTGCGACATACGTAAACTCAACAACATCCATCGCCATGAGTTATCACGAGAGGAAAAAATATATATTTTTTTTTTGCACATAATATCGGTTAATAGAAAGTCGTCATTTCTAGAGCTGCCCCCTAGAGAAGAAGCTTAGTCGCAGAAAAAAAAATTACACACAAAGTTTCGAAGTCACGCAGTCTGTGACAACAAATAGTTAACAGCTGGTCTATGTGGTAATATAGTGCATCGGGCAGGACATGCAAACACTCACCTATCATTCATCAACCTCAAATATGGCTTTTCATCAGAAGTATATTACTAGTAGCAACTTTACATGACCGCTCAATCTAATGTTAACCTAGTAAAATGTGCGCTATTCAAGTGTCTGTGCAGAGTGTGGAAGCTGAGTAGTAGCGCGCTTACTGCATGACAGATGGAGACGCCGGTGCGGTCACTTGCTCTTAAAATAATTCGTCATTTTTGGTCATACAGATACATATTTCAAATCTGTAAAGACTCTAGGTTTATTAGTGTGCACTTACAATAACAACAAAACGTTGCGCTTTTGTAAACTAATTAACGCAAAACAGCTGGCGCCTTCTGCCGTCTCGGTCTCTGTGTACCTGAGCGCAAAACTTCAAAACTCTCAGTATACTTGCCTTACAGACATGAAAAATAAATCTATACAGAGCGAAATGTTTACATTCAGATGAATGGAAAAATATTCTCAGATTATGTAATCCGTCTGATGCATACAGGCGCATCACTACTGCGGAGATGACGAGTCAGCGTCGCCGATTTCATCTCTTTAACCGAAAACAAAGAAAGCACTAGTGTATCAATAAATTATTAAAACGTTAATGCAATCTCCTTGCTGTTTTTCCCTGACACATTCATAATTCTTATATCTGCTGGCGCACTGTGGTAAGCTTTATGTGTGCGTTTGAGTGCTTATTAGGCTATGTAGGCAGTTAAAGGTTCATTATTGTGATTTATATGGTTTATTATTAAACGTGCGACTAATAGTCAACTAATACTTAAAATGAACAACTACTAGTCGACCAGAAAAATCTTTATTTCAGGGCAGCCCTAGTCAAATATTGTAAAAGTTTTGTGCAAATCTGTAATGGAAATGCACCTTGTGTCACATGATTCTTTACATAATCTTATTAATATGCTGATTTGGTGCTCAAGAAACCTTCTTCAATGTTAAAAACAATTGTATTTCTTGATATCTTTACAGAAACCAGGATAAAAAACAATAATAATAACTTAATTAAAATGGAAATCTTGGCTACACTTCACTTTTTCTAAGCACTTTAATAACACTATATTAACAAGGACACTGTTAAATAAAGTGTTACTTTACTGTGACACTTGATCCATTTAAAAGTATATTTCACCCAAAAATGAAAATTCTGTTATTAGTTAGTCACCATCATGTCGTTTCAAACCTGTAAGGCCTTCGTTCATCTTCAGAACACAAATTAGGAAATTTTTCAAGAAATCCAAGAGCTTTCTGCCCCTTTATAGACAGCAATGCAACTACCACATTCAAGGTTGAGAAAAGTAGTAATGACATTGTTAAAATATTTTTGTGAATGTGCGTCAAAGACTGATACAGAAAAGAAGA
This sequence comes from Labeo calbasu, assembly GCA_019740295.1. Taxonomy (NCBI): domain Eukaryota; kingdom Metazoa; phylum Chordata; class Actinopteri; order Cypriniformes; family Cyprinidae; genus Labeo; species Labeo calbasu. The sequence continues at coordinate 450 of JAHKKF010521165.1, read as the reverse complement.
AACTGTTGAGTAAAGTCGTTATTTTTGTTTTCTTTGCACACAAAAAGTATTCTCATTGCTTCATAACATTACGGTTTAACCACTGATGTCACATTTTAACGACCTGGCACATTATTATTAATATTAAATAGACTTGAAAAACCAGTTTGTACGAGTGCAGAAATCATCATATTAAGTGTTATTCATGTAGAAGCCTGTTACCACTTTCAAAGTAGCTTCATAAAATTAAGGTTAAACCACTGGTGTCACATGGACTATTTTAACAATGTCCTTACTACCTTTCTGGGCCTTGAACGTGGTAGCTGCATTGCTGTCTATGCAGGGTCAGAAAGCTTTCGTATTTCATCTATAACAGGGGTGCTCAACCCTGTTCCTGGAGATCGACCTTCCTGCAGAGTTTAGTTCCAACCCTGATCAAACACACCTGTCTGTAATTATCAAGTGCTCCTT
>JAHKKF010521163.1:0-11650 GCA_019740295.1 Labeo calbasu | reverse complement strand
AAAAAAAAAAGAAAGAATAAAAATTCACTCCCCACAAATGGTAGTTTATATTGTTTATGGGGTCATTGGATGCTAAGTTCACTTTTACATGTTGTTTGAACATTAATGTGTGTTGGCTGTGTACGTACAAATCTACCCTATAATGATAAAAATCCATACAGTGGTTTTTAATGAATCTGTAAAAATAATATTCCCTTTTTCAAATCGAGCCGTTCTCAGACGCCTGTCGGTGTGCCGTCACACCGACAGAGGCCGCTCCCGCAATAGTTGATTGCATGAGCGTTTTACCTCAGATCAGCTGTAACAGTCCGCTCTCTTTGTTTCCATGCTGGAGCAGGGATATAAGTTAGACGAGAATATCTCCGATTGAGCGATTGAGGTGTTGTGTTGCTGGATGTAATAATGAACATAGTGGTCGTAATTTACTTCTGAGTCACTGAAGATGCAGTAGATTACGTTTGTTTGTGAATGGAATGCACCTCCCGATCTACATATATCCGTTTATGTTTGCGCAAATCATTTGTGATCCAGTGTCACTTACAGCAGAAGTGAGTATAAGTGTTACGGATCTGGTCGGTGTGCTGCGGACCGCTCACCACCGACCAGATCCGTAACATAACATAATCCATAGAGGGGCTAGACGAGAGAGATAAATCCGTGAAAACAAGCGAGGGTCGAAAAGGCAGGCAGCGAGACGAACGAGACAAGATGGCCAGGCAGGAACGCTAAACACAGGAACTAGGAAACACAGGATAACTACACAATGAAAACTATACAATGCTCCATGACCAGAACATGAAAGTCTGGGGCTTTTATAGAACGCCTGATTGGCCACAGGTGTATGGCGCAATCAGGCGGTGGATGCTGGGAGATGTAGTCCGGGGTGTAGTGCAACAGTCCATGTGAAAGGATGAGGTGAGAGCGACATCTGGTGGTGAGCGGTCCGCAGCACACCGACCAGATCCGTAACAATAAGGGTTTTTTTTAATAAATCTTTGCGATCGTCTTTCCTAATAATGTGCTAGTTAGCAAGTTTAGCGGCTAAATGCGGCTAAAATAAACAGGATCGTCTCTTCATAGATAGAAGAGAGGGGCGGGACGAGCAGAGCTCATTTGCAGTTAAAGCAGCCTCGACCAGAATGAGATGATTTTTGCAGAGCTCATTATGGCAAGGTAAAAAGGGTGTTGTTTTACACAACCATTGAGAATTTTTAAGCAAAGTATATTATAGACTTTTCATTAAGACCCTGAAGAATCATATCAGCTTGTGGAAAATGGGCATCCGATGACCCCTTTAAAAAAATATTATTAAAAATAAATGCTGTTCTATGTAACTTTTTATTTATTAAAAAATCCTGAAAAAGAGTATCACAGGTTCCAACAAACAAAATGTATTTTGTTTTCAACACTGATAACAAATCAGTATGTTAGAATAATTTCTGAAGGATTATGTGACACTGAAGACTGGAGTAATGATGCTAAAAATTCAGTTTTGCATCACAGGAATAAATTACGTTTTAAAATATATTCACATAGAAAACACTTTTTTTACATTTAAATAATATTTCAAAATATTACTGCTTTTTGTTCAAATACAGTAAATGCAGCCTTGATGAGCATAAAATCGACTTATAATAAATAATAATATATAAAAAAATCTTACTGATCTCAAATTTTTGAACAGCAGTGTATATAAATTATGAGGTCTGATGAAGCTCTTTACTCAAATCCATGTAGGCTATTTAATTAAAATCTTTAAACACAAGCAGAGAATGAACTGAAAGAAAACTAAACTAATTACTAAGACCCCCAACTGTACGGTAATGAGGAAAAAAGAATAATTATGCACTGTTTTAATTTATAAAGTACATGTATCTGTATATCTTTAACTGAGAGCAGCTGAAGCACATAGTATAAAAATAAAGACTTCCCTTAGGACAGTAAACACTGTTAACAAAACAATAGTGCTATTATGGAGACAAAAGTAGCGCTGAAGAATGCTGACACGTATCTCTAGCTGAGAGATTACCTGAAATTGTATTCAATGTATCAAGTGGATTTACAGCAAGAACAGACAATGATTTCCTAAAGAACGGAACAAACTTTATTAAGCTGTTTCCTCTGGTTAGAGGTTTTGTTCAGGGATTTAAGCAATAATTGTTGTTTAGAGAGATAACGAAACAGCTGTAACGGCACATCTCTGTACATTTACAGTGATTTATCTGACGAATAGGTTTGGAGAAGTGCTCCGGAGAGAGAAATGCAATGAGGCCACTGCCAGAAGGACAAATGAGAGCTTTCCTTCAATGTGATTAATCTGCATGCACACTCAACAAATCTCCATCAGCCGAGAAATAGGGCAGTTATAAAAAGTAGAAACTAGCCACACATGACGGAATATGGAAACATTGATCTCCTTTTTGTCACTTTGAGGTGAGTCTGTTTATCACAGTGTTTATTTCAAACACTTCGTCATGCAGCATAAGGCCATATTTATGTCATATACTTGGCTTGTGGATAGACCTGCCAACACAAAGGTAACTCTGTAACCTTTCAAATAAGAAGTCTTCAATAAACAGGTTTGTAGATATTCCGAAAAAAAAATGCTCTCGTCAGATTCAGGCACTTTATTAATTATAACTTGATTATTTGCACAATGGAAAGGAAATTAACAGAATTCCCTGCGGGACCGAAATAAATATTTAAAGTTCTACCACACTTGAAGAAGGATTGAGAGTTGGTCAACATGAGGATGTCAACTTGAAATTAATTTAATATTTATTTTAATAAACTTTTTGAAATTGTAATGAAATCACACCGTTTTTTTTTTTTCCCCAGCTGAGTGGAGCAGGTTTTAGAGGAGACAAACAACTGATACCACAAAACATGACAGAATTAATCAAATCCATTGCTAAAAATTATTTTCATGCATGTCACATCCTATAAAGTACGATGAACTAAATATTTAGCTTTAAACATTATGAATAGAGAAAGGAAATAGAAAAAAAAAACCAATAATTGATACTAAATTCTTCTCTAATTTGTGATATTGTGCTCAGAGAAAATGAAGTGATATTTTTTTAGCACAATTTTGTATGTATTATTTTATCCAACATATGATGATTTTAGATGTGCGACTGAATGCACCATTTAATCTTCAATATTAGACATGAAGTTAAAGAAATGATTGGTAGCAATGATCTGATATTTTAATTGCAACTAAGGAACTAAGTAGCTACTTGCAAGTTACACTAATGACAATAACTAGGTTGTTTGACTCTGTTGTCTACAAATAAAGGTCACACAAGAACCAGAGAAATGGCTTGTATCGATTTGGTGTAATGACAGATTTACACAGGATCAGTTTACTAGTTGTGTTATTTATGAAACAGACAATGAGAGCAAGATTGAAAGATAGAGATGGACGTGGCGAGGAAGACGCCAAGAGACCAGGAGATACAGGGCACTCTTGCATGGAGTGGAATATCAAATGCGGTGAGGAGAATGATTGCGCATTCTTCTCAGGCTTTTGCTTTGCGAGACAGGCGGCAGAGATTTCTGATTGGTGATCAGAGATATGCCAGAGTCCATGATCGAAGTGTCCAGACCTGACACACAGATGAATTTGAGACTCACAGACTGCACACAAACACACTCACACAGAAATAATTCACTCAAAAATGAGAACTGTGTCATTATTTACGCTCATTTACTTCCAGTTCCATATGCTGTTGATTTTCTGTGGAACAGAAAGAAGAATTTTGAGGATTCTTTCATTCACATCAGTTTTGATTTGTTGCACACACAAAACAAGCTAATGACTTCAGTCGATTTGTAAAATAGTTTCTGGGCCTTGAACGTGGTAGTACTGTTGCTGTCTATGCAGGGTCAGAGAGCTCTCAGATTTCATCAAAAATATCTTAATTTTTGTTCCAAAAATGAACAAAGTTCTTACGGGTTTGAAACAACATGAGAGTGAACAATTAATGACAGATGTTTCTTTTCTGGGTGAACTTACTCTGTTCCCTAACCAGAATCTGCAAAATGGTAATTATTTTACCAAAATAAGAGGGATCATAAAAACTGCATGTTATTTTTTATTTAGTACTGCTCTGAATAAGATACTCCACATAAAAGATGTTTACATATAGTCCACATAAGAAAACGGTAGTTTATAAAAAAAAAAAAATGACCCCATTCAAAAGTTTACATACGCTTGATTCTTAATACTGTGCTGTTACCTGGATGATCCACAGCTGGTTTTTGTTTTTGTTCTTGTTTGGTGATAGTTGTTGATGTGTCCCTTGTTTGTCCTCGACAGTTAAACGGCCCACTGTTCTTCAGAAAAATCCTTCAGGTCTCACAAATTCTTTGGTTTTTCAGTATTTTTGTGTAATCGAACCCTTTCCAACAATGACTGTATGATTTTTCACACTGAGGACAACTGACTCATATGCAACTATTACAGAAGGTTCAGACGCTCACTGATGCTCCAGAAGGAAACACAATGCATTAAGAGCTGGGGGGTGAAAACTTTTGAACAGAATGAAGATGTGTACATTTTTGTTATTTTGCCTAAATATATATTTTTTAATTCATTTAGTACTGCCCGAAGATACTTAAAAGTTTTCCAGAAGACAAAATAAGTTAACTTTTCCCTGGTTATCAAATTAAAAAAGTTCTGCATCGTGTTTCCTTCTGGAGCATCAGTGAGCGTTTGAACCTTCTGTAATAGTTGCATAGGAGTCCCTCAGTTGTCCTCAGTGTGATACAGTCATTGTTGGAAAGGGTTCAAATACACAAAAATTCTGAAAAACCAAAGAATTTCTTGACTTGAAGGATTTTTCTGAAGAACAGCGGGGCAGTTTAACTGTTCAGGACAAACAAGGGCAAACTATTGTTTTTTTCTTGTAGACTACATGTAAACATCTTTTATGTGAAATGTCTTATTCAGGTCAGTACTAAATAAAAAAAAAAATAGCATGCATTTTGTATGATCCCTCTTATTTTAATAAAATAATTAACATTTTGCAGATTCTGCAAGGTGTATGTAAACATTTGACCTCGGCTGTATATATATAGATTCACCCATAGTTCATCCAAACTCATGATTGTTAGCATTGTTAGCCCCCCTTGTGTTTACAAAAACAAGCTTTGTCTTGTTCCACATACGTTATTAAGTTGCATGCAACATTTTTCCCCTTAGAGCATTGTTTGTGTTTACAGAACAAGCTGGTGTGGTAGAGGTGTGAAATGGGGGAAAAAGACGAGCTGGTTCCATTCTCGTCCCTTCCCCTCCCTCCTTTCACGTCCTTCCGTCAGGCCGTGATATCGCAATAGCGGCAATGAATGGATTTGGCGTGTTTAGGCCGCATCAGAAAAAATGGAATTTTATGCAAATGCGTCTTGACACGGGGGCGGGGGAGCACAATCGGCATGTAAACTTGGCAAAGGCACGACCGGGCTTATTTCACACTGGGAGACTCAGATTAGCTGTGTATTAATAATCCCTCTTTTTGGACAGAAATGAATGCGAGGGGAGATAATGGAGGCGAGGCGGAGGTAGAATATCCCATATTGATATTTGCATCTGAATCTGTTCTTGACATTGAATAGCCTGCGTGCTAAAAAGAAGCCCATAATAACCCAATCTCAGTGTGAGGAAAACAATTGCCTGAGCTAATGAAATGATAGCTGTCCCGCCTTTTCTGTGACACCCAGCGTTAGCCCATTAACTAGCTTGTTTGTGTCACTGGGGTTGTTTGGTGACTGAATGAATGTTTCATGACATGGAGGACTGGCCTGATAAAACAAATCTAGGGAAAATATGTAAAATATAATAGACTGTTAGCAAGTCATTATGTGAAAAAAAAATATTTTAAGTTCTCTTTCATCCATCTCTTTGTCTCTTGCGGTTTCTTGTTCTTCTGAGTGATGTTTTCATTTTCTTGCTGTAACTGGAGACTTTCCGCCTCTAGCCATCTTTCAAAGGTTTATCTTCTACGTAAAAGTAGTGAAGTCTCACAAGGCAATTTTTAGTGACTGTGATCATTTTTAGATGCAAAATGGTCCCAATTAGCCATTTCAACTTGCATTTTTATGACAAAACAGAGAAACATGAAAGGAGTAATTTGGGAGATCCTGGTCAATTATGCAGAATTACCTAGATAAGCGATCATTCTCCTAGAATTTTTTCGAGTTTTGTTCAAATTTCCTTTGCGTTACAGCTACGGATAATGTAGCTTCCTACAGCATTTTGCTGGTTGCATACAGCTGGTGTAAAACGTTTGATTTTAGTCTTTTATTGATGGATAAAGCTGAGAGATGTCAATACATATTGAGGAAAAGATGTAGTATTGACATCAGTGCATGAAGTACAGTAGGCTTGATTCAAACCACATTGAACACATGACCTGCTTATATCCAATCTTCCATACATCACAGGAATCAGGTGAGGCTCTACAGCTGTATAGAACTCTTTCCTTATGCACTCAAGGTCTTTCCTTATACTTCAGTATGTGTGTGTGCTTCTAGGAAGGTTAAGCAGTGGCCCTTGAGCGCCATGTGTTTGTGTGTGTGCTCGTACACGCCTTGAAATTACCTTTAATAGAATGAGAAAGTAATGCATGCCTCTGTTTATCCTGCTTATTGTTCTATAACTACAGTAGCTGTCTGAATAACAAATGCGGGCAGTTGAGCGCAATACAACTGCACATTCATTACAGTGACGCTTACCACACAGAAGCGTAGTCATTTATAGATCCATGTCAGAGGTCCTTAGCCTGCGTTTTGAGCAAATACTCACCCTTCTCTTTCAATGTATATCTTTTTCAATACTTCTTTCGTGTCTCTTGTACTCATCGACAAACTCGAGTAAACACACACTTATTAACCTGTCTATTAGCAAAGAGAGCATGTTTCTTCAGCTCTGGCTGCTGTGATGATGAGTATGCAGATTACCCATCTGCTGCTAGGCCTCGCTCTCCAAACTCTCACTTTCTCTCGGCCTCTGATTAGTAAAGCTCATTCGAAGTCCATCTGTCCTCCAATGCCACATCTATCAGAAGTTGAATAGGTTGCCACACAGTTCATGAAGCATGAGCCTAAGTTGAATTGTTATGGACTGTGGAAAGCTTTGTGTTTTTATTATGAGGGAAGGAGGAAGTTGCTTGGTTTCCTGTAGCTCTGTCTTAAACTGGATCAAATAACTTTTGCATTGATTTTACTGACATTTTCTGCAGAGTAAAGTAGTTTTATTGCTCTTGCATAGCTCTGACTTCAGCGGACGTCTCATTTATTTTTCAGTGAAGTATTAACTTTGTCTCTTAGTTTTTCTTAAAATGTCTTATGTCTAATAAATAGAAACAAATGAGACAACCTTTGACATTTAGTGTGAATATATAGCAGTAACGTTATTGGGAATAGCCCGGACCAAATAACTCTCATAAAGATTCCATCATTGTTTGAGATCTCATTTGAAACTCTAGAGACATATACACTATCAGTCAAAAGTTTTTGAACAGTAATATTTTAAATGTTTTTATTAAATTAGCCTCTGCTTTAGCAAGACTGCATTTATTTGAAAAAACATAACATTTTGAAATATTTTTACTATTTAAAATAACTATTTTCTATTTTATTTTTAATTTATTCCTGTGATTTCAAACCTGCATCATTACTGCAGTCACATGATCCTTCAGAAATCATTTTAATATTCTGATTTGCTGCTTCAAAAAAAAAAAATAATAATATATATATATATATATATATATATATATATATATAAAATGTTGAAAACAGCTGAGTATATTTTTTTTAGGTTTCTTTAATGAATAGAAAGTTCAGAAGAACAGCTTTATCTGAAATAGAATTATAAATGTCTTTATCATCATTTTAAAGCATCCTTGTTAAATAAAAGCATTAAAATGTAGCTTTGGTCACAGGAATAAATTAAATATATTCAAATAGAAAGCAGTTGTTTTAAATAGTAAAATGTTTCATAATATTACTGCTTTTGCTGTATTTTGGATCAAATAAATGCAGACTTGGTGAGCAGAAGAGAATTCTTTAAGAAACATTTAAAATCTTTTGACTAATAATGTATGAGTTTACTTTTCTACTTCAGTTTCACAGGCGATGGAAAAATATTTCATTTTATTTTATTAGACAAAGTGTAAGTAAACCTTTTTATTAGCAAACTCAAGATTATTTTATTTTAAATGAATAAATCTAGTATCAGGATTTTGGAAATATTATTTATGGCGACCTCAGATGACGCAAAGAAAATGGTTAAAGACAAGAAAAGTCTTGTTGTGCCTTGACTTGAATATCATGTGTAAGGAGTTAGAAGCCAACAGGATAAGCTAGGCTTTGCGTTTTAAAAAAATTTAAGACATGTCACACACCAAGTCTGCCATCACTGTTATTTTTTCAAATTCTCTTCGTCGTATATTTTTCTGAGACTCAGCCTTGTGTGCCCTCTCAGTGCACTGCCACACTGCTGGACAGATAACAAGTTTATCCTTCTTTATAGTCAAACTTCACAGAAGGCCCAGTCAAGCACACAGACAACTAAACCTCTTAGTGTCCTCTCAACCAACCGAGCCTGACACTGGCACTGCTGCTGATGCAGTCAAGCATGTGGCCGTGCAGCGAGTCACTGGCACAGACCTTTCAGATAGATAGGCAGATGTTATGACATCTACTGCCCATGGCTGCTCTCAGGGAGGCCTCACAAAGTCTCCGACATTTTGAGACTCAGTTTGAGCAGAACCAGCGAAGAATCCTAGAAAGTGATTAGTGGAGGACCGTGCTTCATTACTGTCATTTTATTTGATCTAGGATAATTGATATGACATTTTAGAACTGCTGACCTTGAATAAATAATGTGGAGAAAGGAAAAGGAACTGGCAAAATGAATTAAATGTCTTTTAATTCTACTACTGCAGATGATTTTTTTTTTTCAAATATATTTTAATCAATTGTGGTCAAATTTTTACATACACTTTGCAGCATCTGCAAAATGTTAATTATTTTACCAAAATAAGAGGGATCATACAAAATGCATGTAGAGAAAATAATAGCTCAATTTATAAAAATGACATACGTTCAAAAGTTTACATACGCTTGGTTCTTAATACTGTTTTTTTGTTTTGTTTTGTTTAGTGATAGTTGTTCATGAGTCCCTTATTTGTGACCCTGGACCACAAGACCAGTCTTATGTTGCACGGGTATATTCGTAGCAATAGCCAAAAATACATTGGATGGGTCAAATTTATAGATTTTTATTTTATGCCAAAAATCATTAGGATATTAAGTAAAGATCATGTTCCATTAAGATATTTTATAAATTTCCTACAGTAAATATATCAAAACTTAATTTTTGATTAGTAAAATGTATTGCTATGAACTTCATTTGGACAATTTTAAAGTTGATTTTCTCAATATTTAGATTTTTTGCACCCTCAGATTCCAGATTTTCAAATAGCTGTACCAAATATTGTCATTTCCTAACAAAACATACATCGATGGAAAGCTTATTTATTCAGCTTTCAGATGATGCACAAATCTAAATTTTTCGAGAAATTTACACTTTTGACTGGTTTTGTGGTCCAGGGTCACATTTGTCCTGAACAGTTAAACTGCCCACTGTTTTTCAGAAAAATTCTTCAGATCACACAAATTCTTTGGTTTTCTAGCATCTTTTGTGAATTTGAACCCTTTTGAACAATGACTTTATGATTTTGGGATCCATCTTTTCACACTGAGGACAACTGAGGGACTGATGCTCCAGAAGGAAACACAATGCATGGTTGAAGGTTGAAAACTTTTGGAATTTTAAGATCAGGGTAAACTGAACTTATTTTGTTTCCTGGAAAACATGTAAGTATCTTCTGTAGCTTATGAAGGGCAGTACTAAATGAAAAAATATGATATTCTGGCAAAATATTAAAAATGTACACATCTTGATTTTGTTCAAACGTTTTCACACCCCTGGCTCTTAATGCGTTGTTTTTCCTTCTGAAGCATCAGTGACTGTTTAGATCTTTTGTAATAGTTGCATATGAGTCCCTGAGTTGTCCTCACATTATTACAATACATTATTGCCATGTATATTACCATGCTAAGTTCTTAACACTTGTCATGACAAAAATATATTTGAGCTGTTTTAAATAGTCTAAGTCATCTTTTTGAGGTGGGACTACTTTTCTAGGTGGATGAACCTCTGTTTTTGTGTTTCTAGTTTAATTACTCTGAGTGGAACGTGACCCCTGTAAACATTCCTAATCTATCCCATGTAAATGTTTTTCGGTGGTTATCGACATTGTGCCACAAAATTTGTCGATAGAGCTTAACTTGTATTGAACCCGGTACATTCCTTTAAGTAAACGTACCCTACAACTCATACGCTATATTTATTAATGTTGTAAATGTTAATTTCTTGGCCATTCAGAGTTCAGTGCCTGAAAACTCTTGTTTAAATGGAGCCGTGATAAACGAGTGCCCAGAAACTGTCACAACAAAGTTACACAGTCTCCTTCACCACAGGGTCAAACCCTTCAATTACTACTCGATAACAGTGCAAGTAAACCTGCAATTCTGAGAGCGTGGGAAGGTTGAGCTCTGTGATGAGGTTACAAGAGTGCAACTGGCCAGATTAAGATGTGGATGGGTCAGCACAAGGGTTGCGTTCACCTTCTCTCCCTTTTGCTGGCCTTAACTATGCAGTGAGATCTATTATTCAGCCAATAATCGAAGCCCTAATGAAGAAAGAGAGTGAGAGACGGCAAGAAGCTAAAGCATCATCAAAATAAACATTCAAAGGCATGTTAGAGCAGCAGAGGAAATACTGCCCATGGATCTGACGCTGTTGTCTTCAAAAGCACTTGATATTTTTATTTGACCAGATCTCGGTGGCTAGAATGTTCATAGAGGGCTCAAAGAATTTCCTTTTTTTTCTCTCTGAAATTTCACATTCTTTTGGTGAAATGATTCCTTTAATCCACAGAAAGAGCAGGAGGTTAATTTGCAATGCTTTGTGTATTGTAATCAACACCCTTCGTTTGCATAAACCCCTGCGGGGTGTAAAGATCTCCAGGAGATTGTGAGGAAATGCTTAGACAGAAAGTGCTTTGTAGATAAAGGGAAACATCATTCAAATCAGTAATGTGAGCATCTGTAATTTAAACAGTTAACATTTAGAGGGACAGGGACAACTGTCAGCATTCCTTGCTAATGACTTTCTAGCCTGTGAAATGCCTGTTCTTCAGTCTTTGTTTGTTAACCTGAGCATTGAGTCATGAATTAGTAGCCAGTTTTTCCAGCTGATGAACAATAAAAACTTTGACAGTCAATCAGGATCCATAATAAGCAAATATAATTTGTGTGTTGTTATTAACTCTAATACAGTTTTCATTAAAATTATATTTATTAGGGGTTCAAGCGCATAGTGCTGAAACCCTATTGTAATTGTTAGAATGGTCATGGATGAGCGATTTGCGTGTAAAAATTGATTACGCAGACCAAACCGTAAGTCGTAGTGACTTGAAACTTGGAGAGATGGTAGTACTCACAATGCCTACAATGTTACCAAGGCTCGTCCCAATTGGCCTGATCAAAAGCTTGAAATCGCTCATAACTCCTAAACCGT
>JAHKKF010521160.1:0-13430 GCA_019740295.1 Labeo calbasu | reverse complement strand
TTGACTTTTCCTGTCCACGTCCGTGAGCACCCGCCTATAAGCTCAAATGCTGGAATGACGAAGACCCGCAAGCCATTGAGGGTGTTTGTGTGCTGGTTTGCCCATGGTTGTACAGATTAAAGCTAATGGTAGTCAGAGCAAATCCTGCGTCGTGCTGAGGAACCCAGCGCTGGGTCTCTGTGTGTCAGCGATAAGGCAAAGGACATGTGGTATGGGAAAAAAAAAAGAACGAAAAAGAAAAAATAGCTTGTTCTGTTCTCCCCTCTAAGTGCCAGACAAAAACAGGGTTCTTCAAAGCCATTATAATGTCTCTCTCCAGACTGACGTATGACGCGGCTGAAAAAAAGAGAGTGAAATCTACAACGTTGGAGTATGCGCTTTTCATATTTCAGACTTGATGGTGGAACGAGGGGGAGCTCAGTCAGAACGAAGATGAAAGGAATAAGAGAGAAGAGCCGAGATGAAAGCGTTGATAGGGGCCTGTGGCCCTCATATTCATTGTGACGCCACACTTTTTAGTGTGTGTATGCATGTAAGGGTTGGTTTGAGGAGTGGGGGTTGAGTTAAACAGATGTGTGAACACAACCTGAGGGGAATGGAGAGAGAACCAAATGTTTGTGTGTATGTTTCTGAGAATATATCAAATTGTGTTTTGCATCTGTGTACCACAGAAGCTCATCTAATTGCAAGACACGTAAAATATAGGATGATTAAACTTGTCACCTATCACTCCTTCTATTTTTTTCCACCTTTCTGTAGTGTTTCACCTCAGTCTCTTTTGATACTGCAGCACTTCGAATTAACCCATCTCTGTGACGACTTGTGAACCGCAAGAGAAAACACCCTTGAGATCTACTATCAAACATAGCCATAACTTTCTTGTTTCAGTGGATAAACTTCATGTGGAAGAAAACTAGATTTTTATATTTTCCCAAGAAAATATATACGCCCAAACCTTAAAATGTGAAATCGGATGAAATTTTTCCTTTTTTGTGTTTAGTTAGGTTTCTAGTGTGTCAGAAAAAACGCAGCTAGTTTGTTATCCAGTTTCTTATAGCTAGCTATTTGAATAAGACCACCTCCAAGCCATATATGGATATATTCACAACATGCCCCATGGAGGAGAGGGGCGGGGTGAACAGCAGTTCATTATCATTTAAAGAGACATGAAACGAAACAAGCTGCTATGAATAGAGCTGTTTTTTTTAAGTTCGGTCTTTCTGACCACTTAATTAACTCGTGGTCACAAGATAATTTTGTCGAGAGAACGACATCCTTACGTCATGACAACGCAATGTGAAGTCATGGCCTCAAGATGCTGTGTTAAGAAAACGACATCCATTTCTCGTGGCCACTATTTCTTTCACTATGTTTATTTATCGCCACACACAAGCATAAATAAATGAGCATGTTTTCATTTACAAATGAAACTACGAGAATGATTCATTCCTCAATGAAACACTATATTATTTATATAGGCTAGTCTATTAATTAGACAAAATAAAATAAAATATATGTTAAATTCAACCTTTAAACTACATTACAAGGCTGTGGGATGGATAACAATGTTTTCTTGTAGGCCCATTTTATTTGATGTACTTTATGTAACATTTATTCATGATAAACTTCTTTCGAATGCTGTCCACGTCGTGCGTAGACAGTTAGATGGATAATATAATCATTTTAATAATGTATTAATTTCTATAATAATTAATATAATCATTTCTTAATTCAAAATAAAATATTAATAAATCCATCTCTGATAATCCCAGGTTATTATGATCATGCAGGTTTGTTTACGCATTAAACTCATGGCCACTTGAAAAATATGTCATTCCCTCAACATAAGAAGTCATGGCCATGAGAAATAGATGTCGACTTCACATAATATGATGTTCCCACGAGTTAATATGACATTCCTAAGAATTAATATCTACAAAAATTAAGTGAATTACAAAATTAAGTGAACCGAACATCCTCTCGCGGTCACCATAGTTTTTGACAAGGTAAAAAAGGTGTTGTTTTACATGATGACTGAGGAATCTTAACCTAAGTATGTTACAGACATTTCACGAAGACCCTAAAGAATCATATTAACTTGTGGAAAATGGCCATCCGATGTTTCCTTTACCAAAAATATATGCTTTAGAAACCACTACTAATTACCTAACCAACCTAAGGAATGGTTAAGAATCAGAGGATATTAGAAACTTAGCCCAGATGTCTATGGATGATTATGGAATCATCCTTTGATAAAATACTAAATATGGTATATTTTATAGTAAATATTACAACTTGTCAGAGCTGACAGCCCGACTCACACCCGATAGTGTGGCTGCGCTTCAGTCAATGTTGCCAAGTTCACAGTTTTCCCGTGGAATTGGGCTACTTTAACACTATTGTAATACTGTGTTTTTCATGTCCATGGGTTAAAGCAACCCAATTATCGTGATATATAGCCCCTGAAATGCGAAATTTACCAGGGGAACCCCCGGCAAAAATTTATTTTACCTCCTGGAAGGCTCCTTTTACCGGGGGATCCTCTCCGAAACGCAAGTAGGCTTGGGCTAGTTTTTAGTAGCAATTGGGAGGGGTTTGTTGTGAAAACCTGGCAACCCTGGCTTTAGTGTTGTGTTGTTTTAAATAAGGCAAGCTAAATAAACCTGAAATAAATCAATAAAATATTAGATTAAAAACTTAAAAAAATAGAAGGCCTTGCCTGGAACTATAAATATAGTTAAAATAAATAAATAAATAAATCAACAAAACAACAACAACAACAAAAACATTACGCCTGCTTTTAATCGTATAGTTTATAATACGTGACCCTGGACTACAAAACCAGTCATAAGGGTCAATTTTTTTAAATTAAGATTCATACATACAACTATTTGACAATCTGGAATCTGAGGATGCAAAAAATATTAAGAAAATAGCTGTCCAAAGGAAGTTCTTAGCAATGCATATTACTATTCAAATGTTTTGATATATTTACAGTAGGAAATTTACAAAATTTCTTCATGGAACGTGATCTTTACTTAATATCCTAATTATTTTTGGCATAAAAGAAAAATAGATTTGACCCATACAACGTATTTTTGGCTATTGTTACAAATATACCTGTGCAACTTGTGACTGTTTTTGTGGTCCAGGGTCACATATTATTAAACTAATATTATAACCTTTATAGTCTCAGCACCATGCAATATGACCAAGGTTCAGATGTTGTGCTTTTAACTGTTTAGAATTTAACAGGCTGTTAAATGGATGCTCATTCAATAAATAAAGACTTTTTTTGACACAACAGAAGGCTTGATCAGTAATTTAAATGAGCTTTCATTTTTCTGCAGAATAAACTACACTACAATACAAATACGTCTGATTTCATGAACAGATTGCAGCTTTGAATGATTTTATTTGTGACTAGGCTTGAAAACTTTGTGGAAAACATAAGGCAAAAAAAAAACAAAAAAAAAAAACAAATAAAAAAAATAAAACATTGGGGGCTTTACTAAAAACATTTGGGGCTTTAGCCATGCCTATTTTGTGAAAAATAAGATGCTACAATAAAACAAACTGATGCAATTTCGAATTTAGCACAGGTAAACACCTGTGTGGTGTATAGTCATACAGTACTGTGCTGTCAGCTGTACAGTAAAAGTGCTGTTAGTTAAAGCGCATATCAAGATTACAGGGCATTATTAAGGGAAAAACGTGAATTACAGTTCATTACAAAGCTAGAGTACAAGCAAGAAAGGTTACGGAGTGATCAGCGGTCGGCTTTAAAGACCTTCTAGCACAAATGCTTTTTCTCAGTTAATTAAAATGGTTCCTTTCGTAAGCTTAAGACATCAGGGAGCTTGGCATTAATTACAAATCTACACGTTTTACTTACAAATGCACACAGATAAAGAAACATTTCTGGAACATCTTCTGGGATATAAAAGATGTTCAAAAGATTTCTTTAATATTACTATGAACTGCAAAGGTCCAACAACATGAAATAGCTCACGTGTAATCCTAATGGCAATTAATTCTCTCTGTATAAGACATACAGAAAAACACAGCAAAGAAATGAATATGAACATAACATTTATTTAAGGGGGATATATAAAACAAAAAGTCAAGAAGCATCAGAGGAGAGAGGCAGAGGTCTTTGTGAGGCAGATGAAAGTGACTCATCAAAGAGAGCGACTCGAGCTATGCCATTCCAGCTATGTCCCTTCTCTCCCCATTCCCTTCTCTCTTGTTTTAGAGATTGGGTGTATTTGTACAACCAGCTCTCTGCAAAACATCAAACAGGAGTGCTAGACAAAGGATGATAGTGGTGTTTTAAGTGGTTGGGGGAATGCATGTAAGCACACAGCACATTTGCGCATATACGTTTGCGCCTCGGTTTGATTCTGGTGCCGTAGCCTATTCCACAGCATGTAATCAGCTCCATTTCAACAATTTCATCCTAAAAAGACACCAAACTCGGTTCAGTGGTCTGATGAAAGCACATTAATAAACTGATTTCTCACCATAATGAGCGTGTTTCGAAAAGAAGCATAGATTGCAATTAGAACTGAAATGGACTCAGATACAAGGGAGCAATTAGGCTGTCTTATTATAATTATCATCATTATAAGCAGCTCATGTAAATTTACTGATTTTTGGTTAAGTACAATTCCATGCAAATGTCAACCTTTCCATTGGATAATGAAGTGTTTACCCAAGGAACACAACCTCGTTTAGGTCTCAATTTCACTTGCTTTCCAATAGAATTTGAAAGGAAACGTTGTTGTTTATCCACCACACAAGGTGTGTATCGATAACAAAACAAGCCATGTTTGATGGTTTTGAAAATACCGATTTAAAGGGACAGTTCACCCAAAAATTTAAATTCTGTCATTAATTACTCACCCTCATGTTTGTGGTACTCTTGTGAATGGACACTGAATAAAGCCATTATATTTGTTTTCTTTGGGCACAAAAAGCATTTTCATAGCTCCATAATATTTTAAGTTGAATCACTTATGTCACATGGACTATTTTAACAATGTCCTCACTACCTTTTTGGATCTTGAACGTGTCAGTTGCATTGCAGTCTATTTAGGGTCAGAAAGCTCTTGGATTTCATCAAAAATATCTTCATTTGTGTTCTGAATATGAACAAAGGTTTTACAGGTTTGGAACGGCATGAGGGTGAGTAATTAATGACAGAACTTTCATTTTTGGGTCAACTATCCCTTTAAATTTTCACTTGATCTTCTCAATAAACATCTCACATGGTCATGTTTATACACCATCTATGTGGTCCTTTTCACAGGACACATTCTTGCGTTTTAAAATATCACAACCATTTTCTATTGATATGCACATTTTCTCCTACAGTATACACCACTTGCAATTCGTTTTTACTGTTTACATGTAATGCAAACACTTGAAATGCTCAAAATGCGTACACTACCAGACTTTCAATTTGTTCAGAACTCAACAAATTTATGCGGAAACATGAGCCATGAGCCTGAGCCTTAAAAACACTTCGAAATATCAAATATGT
The DNA here is from genome assembly GCA_019740295.1 of Labeo calbasu. Taxonomy (NCBI): domain Eukaryota; kingdom Metazoa; phylum Chordata; class Actinopteri; order Cypriniformes; family Cyprinidae; genus Labeo; species Labeo calbasu. The sequence continues at coordinate 7,885 of JAHKKF010521160.1, read as the reverse complement.
TCAGTATACTAAGAGCTGAGGAGTGTATACCATCAAGGACAGTCAAACCAAAATTTATTCAGACACCTTGAACATTTCTCACATTATCACAGTTTATTCACTACAATTTAGAATAAGTCAACAGTTAAACTGTGTCAGAACAAATTCATCTTCTGTTAGACTGTCTCACAAATTAATTAGGTTGAATAGCTGTCAGCAGTCAGCTGTTAAATTTAGGTTCACAATTAAATAATACCAATTTACGCCAACCAATTATTAAGCAATGCCTAATTTTGTTCTGTCTGTGGGGTAAAAAGGTTGCATGAGCAATTTAAGAAAAAAAACACCTAAGCAAAACATGGTCAGTTCAAAGTGTCTGAATAAATGTTGGTCCCAAGTTCTTATTAGTTTTACTGGTAGTCCACCGTATGAAGAATTTTTGGGTATAATATGTCACAGTTTACTTTATTTCGTTATCGTCACTTACATACAGTGTTGGGGGTAACGCATTACAAGTAACGCGAGTTACGTAATAATACTACTTTTTCAAGTAACTAGTAAAGTAACGCATTACTTTTGAATTTCTAAGAAAGTATCTGAGTTACTTTTTCAAGTAAGTAACGCCAGTTACTCTTTTCCCCATTTATTGATTGACAAGTCTCCTGTTGGGAAATTGGGAGTAAACATGATGTTACTGTATTCTAGACTAAATGTGAACATGCATTAATTCATCTCACTCACAAAAAACTGATTCAGTATTCCTCAAAATGAATAAAAACTGTGAAATGCAAACTGAAAATATGACACAACCCTGTAATAATTAAATATGTTAAATAAAACAAATATCCTTTATGTATTTAATCCCATTTTATTAACCAGTGTCTTTACTGCTGACCTTCGCTGATGCAATTCAACCATACTAATAAGCAAAAATTACTTCAGATAAACTAACATTTGTGCTCCATTTTTTTTTATAGCTGAAGAGTGATCTCCTGCATAAATGTACTTTTCTTTCAGCCTGAGGTGAATTCATTTCACTTTTGGTGTAAAAGGGCTTTTACATTAAGATTGTTTTATATTAAAAACAAAGAAGCAAGCCCTGCCCAGATTTAAAAAGTAATGCAAAAGTAATGTAACACATTACTTTTCATAAAAAGTAACTAAGTAATGTAATTAGTTACTTTTTCAGGGAGTAATGCAAAATTGTAATGCATTACTTTTAAAAGTAACTTTCCCCAACACTGCTTACATAAATGAACTACAGTGTCCTGCAGTCACTAGTAAAAAAAAATATCAAAAATTATATCTGGTGTCTGAATAATTTTGGTTTGACTGTATATCTGGCACATATGAATCTTAAACAAAAACACAGACTGAAAACACTTCTTGTGCAAACAGCCCCTTAGAAACTTTTACAATTAATCATGGCCATGTTTCCCTAAAAAGACAATAATCACATGTAATCACAAACACATGTTCAATGGCCAGCCAAACGTTCATTCTGCAGGTATTGTTCTTATTGGATTCTGGAAGTCACAGAGTACTTAAAAATAAATTTTACTTTTTGTCTATACTGTAAATTAATCTCCTTAAAATGAGAAAGAAAATCAACAGTGAGATCTGCAGGGGTTCAGAAAAATGCACACAATTGGTTTGCCATAATTAGCGCTTTCTCTCAGAAGCTCCATTTCACATTGTGACTGCAAATGTCACATCCGTAACACTGGAATTGGCCTTAGCGCTTTCACAAACCGTCTGTAGCAAAACATGCCAAAATATTGCTGGTAATTAATGCCATCAATTGATGTTCGCTCAACGTGTTGAAGATACAAAACCCTGACAAGTCACTGACGCAGTTTCCCTCATCTTTCTTTCTTCTTGTTTCTCATTTCTGAAGATCACCCCTCCCCTTCCTGCTCCCACTTTTCGATTTTTCCATCTTTTGTCCAAAAACAGCTTTTGACCCTTTAAGAATTTGAAAGAAAACCAGAAAGTGCAGATATGATTTGCGTATAATTTCAACTTTCCCTTGACTCCTTCTATCTCTGTATTTTTCTCCTTTTGTCACATATAATCTTTGGTGCACAAAACACTCACACACATCTGCCATTACACACCGACACACTTTAAACAGAAAGTGAGCACTTAAAATTATCTTTCTGCCCTGCTGTTCTCTATATCTCCACTTTTCTCACTCTGGAATCTCCTTTCTTCTTGCAGCACAAAGCATATCATACGCTCACGCACAAACTCACCCTGCTGAACGAAGGAGCCGTAGACAAACCACATGGAGTTGTAGAGGGTTGTGGAGGAGACCGAGCCCATCGGCAGTCTGGGAGGGTTTAACCAGTTGAGGAGATACACCAGAGTGCCCACCAGCAGCACTGTGCCGGCTATACAAGCCCACAGAGACAGGTCAAAAGGGGCCAGGCATGCAAACATATCCACCGTCCTCTCCGCCTTCCTCAGTAACACACCGACGGAGTAGTCCATGTAGCGAGTGGTGAAGTCTACCACGCTCTCCCGCTCAGGAGTGATGGTCAGGGCTGACAGACCTACATCTGCTCTCTACCCAGGAAAAAAAAAAGACACAGAGAACCGACATTTAAAACCAGATCACACAAAGAAAAGATTTATACGTGCATCACGCTTAGCATAAAACATGAAAAATACCGGAGCAGTCCAGTCTCCAAAAAGTGCAAATTAGAGAACAATTTCACAGAACACACACATTATCACACACTATTTGAAATAGTTGAATAATTTTACCATCTAAAGGGATAGTTCACTTAAAAACAACAATTCTGTTATTAATTATTCACCCTCATGTCGTTCCACAACCTGTAAGACCTTTCAGAACACAAATTAGGATATATTTGCTGAAATCTGAGAGCCTTCTGACCCTGCAGAGAGCAAGGCCCAGAAATGTAGTTAAAATGTGACATCAGAAGTTTAACCTTAACTTTATGAAGCTACAAGAATAGTTCTTGTGCCAGAAATCTCTCGGATTTCATCAAAAATATCTTAACTTGTGTTCTGAATATGAACAAAGGTCTTACAGGTTTGGAACGGCATGAGGGTGAGTAATTAATGACAGAATTTTCATTTTTGGGTCAACTATCCTTTTAAATTTTCACTTGATCTTCTCAATAAACATCTCACATGGTCAGGTTTGGAACGACATGTTAATAACAGAATTTGTTTTATATATTTTTTAATATTAAATGATTTTAAATAGTTTTAAATATTCACATTGTATATATATATATATTGTTGTATATTATATATATATATATATATATATATATATATTTTTTTTTTTTTACAAAAAGTATTCGATAAAAGGGGATAAAATAAAAAAAAAAAAATTGTGATGAGACAAGTTTGCAGTAAACACTACACAAAATGAATGCAACAGAAAAACAGGGTGTTTTTTCCACTACTGTGCCTTTACAGACTNTTTTTTTTTTTTTTTTTTTTTTACAAAAAGTATTCGATAAAAGGGGATAAAATAAAAATAAAAAAATTGTGATGAGACAAGTTTGCAGTAAACACTACACAAAATGAATGCAACAGAAAAACAGGGTGTTTTTTCCACTACTGTGCCTTTACAGACTTGTGTAAATGCCCTCTTGAAATGTGCAATTACCTAAAAAATATGAAATTGCCTAAGACTTTTTTGCAAGTTAGTGTCAATGAATCTCTCCAGGAAGAACGTTTTGAGAGTTTTGTACATAATAAAACACTTAATCAAGGAAAATTTGATTCCTTTAGATATAAGCAATCTATTATTGCATAAATGATGTTAGTTTGGTTCATTTGATTCACTATATCAATTAAAACTGTCTATATCACTGATACATTCACTTAAAGGTGACCTATTATGCCCCTTTTCACAAGATGTAAAATAAGTCTCTGATATCCCCAGAGTGTGTAAATTAAGTTTTATTTCAAAGCACCCTACAGATAATTTTTTTATAGCTTGTTAAAATTGCCACTTTTAGAGCATAAGCCAAAACATGCAGTTTTTGTGTCTGTCCCTTTAAATGCAAATGAGCTGGTGCTCCCGGAGAGGAGGGCAGAAGGGGTTCACTTCACCTTGCTTTTATATCCAATTTTTAACTACCACATTCCTATTTCCGATCATTCTGGTACCTCGCGAAGGCAGCATAAGTGAAAACAAGCAGAGACAGGCGTAGCTTTAGCAACATTAGCTTTACAGAGTGCCAAGAAGTGCTTTCAGAAAGGCAGTTTTTAAAAAAAATGCGTCACTCAGGGCTGTGTTTATGCTAATAGGGCAGAGATCGTCACAAATGGGCAGGACTTTTTCCCTGCAATGACGTGTATGTAGGAAGAATCTGAAATTGCTTGTTTTGAGAGACTGTTTATGATTTAAAAAAGAGTGGGTGGATTTTTACCATTATAAGCTGGTTGTTTTCACACAATGTGGCCACACAATTGTGTTCAAACACCTTATAAAAGTGATTTTTGCATAATAGATCCGCTTTAAGTCCCTGTGTGTCATTTTATCAAGTAAAATGGTTTAGTAAAACATATATAAAATAAATGTTTTTTGTTGTTGTTTTTTTGTTATATATAAACTATATCATAATATATTATCAATTTTGATTTTATTCCTAATAAGAATATTTATGAATCTTGTCAGCCCCTTTAACACTTTAACACTTTAAATACACAGTATGAACATTAACATTCCACAGTGCTTACAAACAGGTAAATAAAAAACTTAAATAATGATTAAATTAAAATGTGTTGTACCTAAAAGTTGAAAACTGTACTCTACTTAAATGTAAAAAAAAAAAAACTATTCAAATAAAGATTAAATTCAAATGTATTGTGTTTTAACATTAATTTATATTTAACTTAATAACCACACTTTGAGAGCCACTGGTTTAAACAGCAGAGCATGGTGCTTGCAACATCAGGGTTATGGGGTAAACCTCTGGGTTCGAGGACTGAACTGATTAAAAGCACACTCTGAACCAATGCAAGTTAATTTGGAAAAAAAAAGTGATTAAAAATATAATTACCCCCTTAGTGTTTATATGGAGAAACACAGTATAAAAACAATAATCTGCACTATTTGGATACAAACATAAATGAAATCTAAAAATCTATTTCCATTTGCCATCTCATCTTCAAAAAGACATCAGCTTAATGATAAATGATCACTTTCATTATGTTCAATCAGGAAACGTGCAAATACGCAGCACTCCTCATTGTCCCCAATCACAATATAAATAAATAAAATATCCACATCTCCCTACTGAGGCAACACTGTTTGCTGCCAAAACTAAATGGTTTCTAACTCTTTTAAATGCTAAACAACATCTAATTTGTGTTTTCTTTCTGTTTTGGCAGTTCTGGAAATTATTGTGACTAGGTGCGCACCGCAGCGGTGTGACTAGATGAGACCTCTGCAGGCTGAGAGAGTTCCTGTCAAGAGACATTACCATCGGCAGAACAAAGGAATGTCATTATCATAGGGCAAGAGCTGGTGTCACCTGTCTGACTCCCATTAACCTGTCTGGCCACCTTTAGAGATCAGAGACCCCCACAAGACCTCTGTGTTTGAGCAGGGTTAGAGAAGCATCCGGCGCCCAGATCACTTCACAAATGTTAATCCACACAACAAGTGCCACTCTGATGTCTCGACCTAGAAACTTGGTAGTACCAGACTGCCTGCTTTATAACAAACTACACTTTCAGAATAGAGAATAATGAGAACTGGATAGACTGACTTTATGTAAGTGGTACATCTGACATAAAGTCACTGAACTAACTTTTTGTTGAATTATGGCCTGAATTCAAGGGGTCATATGAAGACTCAACATTTCTGTGATATATTAGGATAAAACAGTTTAAATTTGACACTGTTAAACCTCAAAACCCTTTTCCTAGTTCACAAGAGCAATTACTGAACTAAGCTGCAATATGTCTTATTTAGTTAATTCAACAGCAAACAATCAAAAGCTCTTAAAGGCGCGGAATGAAAAATTTTACTGTATTATAATGCAGAGCCATCACTTGAGGAACGAATAGACATAAAATCCATAATACCGTTAACATTTATTTAATGTTAACTGCATTATGATTACTTGAAATGAAAGCTATGTATTGATGAAACACTTTATTTGTGTGACCCTTGATGATTTTGTCTATTGTACCAAGTCAACTGCAAATATGCTGCAATATTTATATAAAAAAAATTAAATAAAATACAAACTTCTGAAGTTTTGATGAGTTGGCGAGAAAGTACTAAACGCTTTAAAAAAATTCACAACTTACTTGTGAAAACAGTGCCAAAAAAAAAAAAAAAAAATTCTGGCTAAGTATGACTTCTAAGTGCAAACTGAAACATTTCAACATTTTCAACAAATGAGATTTTTTTTTAACATAAGCTTAGCTGACAGGATTCTAAACAGCCAGCAACAGCTTCAAACACATACTGATGATTTTGTAAATCAATCAACCAATGGTACGTCTCTTACAATTGTGTAAGAAGAAAAAAGTCATGTACATAAAGAAAGGCACTACGTCCTGATGTCATTTTACGCCGCCACACACACACATAATTAACTCACAGCTGACTAAACCTGCTAATTTCATGGTCTGTCAAGTAAAAAATGCTTAGAAAAGCAGAAATGGTTATATATGCTGTGAAAATAATCTACTGTCTGGGTATACAGATTGGTAATGATATTTCAAGCCTATTCCAATAATATTGTTTTCGGTTTTAATGCATTTAAAATATAATTTATCCTTCAATGACAAAGCATTTTTTATAAATAGATTTTTTCTTTTTGTAACAATGTAAGTCTGCACTGTCACTTCAGTAATCAATTCATTGCATGCTTGCTGAATATAAATATGAATTTCTTCCCAAAAAAAGAAAAAAATCTTACTGACCCCAAACCTTTGTAGAGTAAAGAAATATTTTTTCGTGTTATAACAGCCTTTTTTTTACATGACTAGAACACAAAAAGCAAACGAAAAATCAAAAACTCTTTTGCAGAAACACCGAACTGCAATAAAACATCAAAGGTCTTGTGTATCATGAAAGCACACAGATGTGCTGGAAAACAATGTGTCAACAGAGACCGAAACAATGGGATTACTGCTCCTTAATATTTTCCTTGCGTTTTGGTCTATCTCTCTGGAAATGAAGATAAGCAGCAGTACACTGTGGCTTGTGTTTTCGTTCCTCTGACCGAACAGTGGTGAGGAATACACTCTGCGCAGGAAGCAGTAGGGATGGAGGTGTGTCGCAGAACTGAAAAAGCTGTGGTATGGAAAGCAGCGGGAGGTTTGGTGTAATGGCCCTGAAAATGTGTATCTGACCTCTCACTGCTGTGAGATTTGCCTTTTGTTTATCTGCCAGCGGACAACATTTCAGTATGAGGTTTTCCCTCATTCACATGTAAGAAATCTGCGCTCTTCTTTATCAAAGTAGTGCAGACTGTTTGGGAATACCAGGGAAATTGAAAAGCCCAAGATAGCTCGAGAAAGCCAATGGAAAGCACATACGTCTGCAGCATTAGAGACTGTATTATGTTAGTGAAATCAAAGGCAGTGCTGACTGAGCTAAAATAATTCTGCATCATTAAAATAGTTTGAATCGGTTCTTTCAGCTTCAAATAAGTATTAACACTTAAAATATCGTCTCTGGCATATATAATATGTGGATGTTTTTAATCTACTAAAAAGTAAGTTTGTCTAATGAGATTGTAAGGGTATACGCTAGAATTTTTTTAAGACTAGGACGGATGGATGGACAGACAGATAGATCGATCGATCAATAGATAGACAGACAGACAGATAGACAGAAAGAGATAGACAGATAGATAGATAGATAGATAGATAGATAGATAGATAGATAGATAGA
>JAHKKF010521157.1:0-14418 GCA_019740295.1 Labeo calbasu | reverse complement strand
TAAAAAAAAAAAAAAAAAAAAAATTATATATATATATATATATATATATATATATATATATATATATAAATATTAAATATTAAATATATTTAATTAATATTATATATTAAATGTCTTTTTTTTTTAAATACAAGATTAAAATAATAATATTTTAAGAATAAAGTCAAAGTGTTTCGAGAATAAAGTCGAAATGTTTTGAGAAATAAATTGTAGACATTAAAGCTGTAATATTTTGAGAGTATAGCCTATATCACGCATCCAAATGGCTCTGATTGTGAACACTGGGGGTTTATTATGAGATTATTAGCAGAAATCATACTCGCTGGGACAGTACGCTTGGAAATAATATTTAATGCCTTGCATTTGTTATTTGTAGTGTGCCAGGCCCCCCACATTAATAGCAATAAGCTTTGTGCTTTTGGTACTTTTAATATACAACAACAATTTCAGTTTTATAGCAAAATACAAACAATGTGCCTTACAATATTGTGTTTTTCAAGCTCTTTAATGTGGCACAACAGATCGCTGTATTCATGTGAATCAATTCAATAAATTATACGGGGTTTTTTGTTTTGTTTTTTTGTGAAAATTACACCACATACTCCGCAAAAACTTCTGCGGCTTCCAATTCGTTAACATACAGTATAATACAGTAAATTATTGGACATCATTTTTAATGTCTTCCATTCATTATTGGCAGCGTGCCAGCCATCCAGAAATTGCAGCAATTTTGTGCTTTGTTGCTTTTTAACACAGCTCAGCTTTCAAATTCTGTCAATTTTATTACGAAATACTAATTGTAAATGTGTTTTTCCTCTTTATTTCAAGTTTTTAGCAAGATGTAAAAGTGAAGGAACATCAAAAGGCATGAAAAAAACCCAGTATAGCCTAATTTAATGAAACAAATGTCTCATAATTGTAATCAGAAAGATGACTGATTCACATGCCGCTTAAACTGAAGCAAATACAGCGATCTGTCATGCAACATTAAAGAGCGTGAAAAACACATTATTGTAAGACAATGTTTGTATTTTTCTATAAAACTGACTGAATTTAAAAGCTGAGACTCTGGAATTTCTCCTGGTGCTCTCAACCTGGGCCATTTGCATGCGTAATAGGCTAATATAATCTCAAAATTTATAACTTTAGTCTCGTAATTGCTACAAATTAACTAATATTTTGACTTTCTTGAAACATTTTGACTTTATTCTCGTAATATTTCTACTTTATTCTCATAATTTACGACTTTATTCTCAAAATATTACGACTTTATTCTCGTAATCTAACATTTTTTTAGTTTTTAATGTGGCACTAAAACGCCGTCGTTCATTTTAAAATATATTCGAATAGAGAACAATTACTAATAACTATTAATGATATGAAAGCACCTAAACATTTTAAACTTTAAAAAGAAATCTTACGATCCAGATCTTGTGAACAGTTGAGTATATCAGGAATGGGGACACATTTGTTTGCAATGAAATGTGATCAGTTGGACCTATGATGGTGTATGATGGTGGATAAAATGTAATAAAAAAAAAAGTGTGTAAAAATAATCTACAAATAAAAAGTGGTGGAGACACGTCCCACCGTCTCCACCGTAAATTACGCCTATGAGCGAAAACAAGATTCTGAAATGTTGACACAGCCTTCAAAACTCTGATATAATGAAAGTACTTGTGCTGTTATTGGTACTGCATGTAAATTGAAGTTCATTACAGCTATCTTCAAACATTTCCTTACAAAACACACTTTTTGCACTCTGATGTAAATGGATTCTGGTTCAGGCTTGTGAAACAACACAAAATATGTTTGAAGGTTATCTAAAATGGTTAAGATTAACAATACATTCAAATCCAAACAATAAACACACACACACTCATACTGTGTAACCAGGTGTGACATGAAACGACAAGCAAGTTTTTTGTCCACACAGTACCTTCTCTAAACACACTAAACTGTTAAGGGACACAAATACAGCCAATTCGAAGATATTCGATGTTTTTGGACCAGTGAGATTTCACTGTAGAAGGCAATGGTGTTAATACAGGAACTAAGTGACCGGCAAAACGCCCTGCCCTTTGCTGCGACTGATTAGGGCAAAACTCAGATATACATGGAAATAAGCTTTTATCTGTTGTTACTTTATAACCTCCTGCCTGGTACACTGACAGGCTTGGCTTGATATTAATATGTGACCCTGGACCACAAAACCAGTGTTAAGTCGCTGGGGTATATTTGTAGAAATAGCCAAAAATACATTGTATGGGTCAAAATTATTGATTTTTCTGTTATGCCAAAAACCATTAGGAAATTAAGTAAAGATCATGTTTCATAAAGATATTTTGTAAAATAAACTACTATAAATATATCAAAACATAATTTTTGATTAGTAATATGCATTAGTAAGAGCTTCATTTGGACAACTTTAAAGGTGATTTTCTCAGTATTTAGATTTTTTGCACCCTCAGATTCCAGATTTTCAAACAGTTGTATCTCGGCCAAGTATTGTTCTATCCTAACAAACCATACATCAATGGAAAACGTATACAGCTTTCATATGATGTATAAAGCGCAATTTTGAAAAATGGACCCTTATGACTGGTTTTGTGGTCCAGGGTCACATAAAATGCATATCTACACCAAAAAAGTATCATAAAACAAAAGAAAAAGAGACAAAAACAGGATTTAAGATGCTGTTTCATCAGTTCTCCCAAGCAAGTAACGCAAACAAAACCTCTAGAACACCATGCTGAACCGGCACATCATCGTTCTTTTTTTTTTTTTTTTTTTTAAAGCAAATAAGTTGGTGCCACCATAAGTAAGGTCGACCCCTGGTTCCCATGTGCTGGTGGTAAATGACTCAACCCAGTGCACCTTAGCACCACTGGGGCCTTAGTGAATCTCTTAATCTGTATCTGTGGCTGGCCTGCTGCAGCAGAGCTCACAGCTCATAGCTGATTCTGAGTCAGGAGGATCCAGGATCAAATCGTGCTCTAGGCACTTCTCAGTTTATTCTTCTCATTGTGCCCTTTATATAAAGCACTCTCCTGCAGTAGTGGCCTGACACGGCTGCCTCTGCAGATCTTGACCCCCTACTGTGTACATGTAGGATTCGAGGAGTGACACAGTACATACAAATTCACTCGTTCCTGTGCAGGTGCTGCAAAGTATTTGACACACAAGCTGGGCTTTGAAAGTCGGAGGCTGTCTTCCTGATTTGTGAGCAATTTTCCATGACATTTCAATAACCTTTCTATTTATGTTTCATATTTAATATAAAACAATCATTCAAAGTCTGATCAGCTTGGTAATGATGCATTTAGAGAAATTTGTGAATCAATTCAAATCATTCAATGAAAAGAAAACTGAAACTGACTCATTACTATTGGCCAGTTTTACTAAACAGGGCAAATTAGCACGAGAGTGCAATTCCAAAACAGCACAGATGGGTGGGGAAATTAACTAACAATGTGCAAATTAAAGAACTCAGACACATCACCTCATTTACAAATCAACCAACGCAATATACCAAGCACAGCGCAAATTAGCACTGTCACAAATAAAGAATGGAGGACAAAAAAAAATGAAGGTTTCCTAGAAGTTTTGATAGACCTGGTATTGCGTGACTCCTAATTGAGGGTTCCAAGCTGTCTTTTATTTCCTGAAGCACATAAAAATAACATGGCTTGCAAACGATATGTTCAAATAATGTGTTCTTCTGGCATTCCAAATAAATTAAAGGAGAAGTTCACTTCCAGAACCAAAATTTGCAGATAATGTACTCACCCCCTGGTCATCCAATATGTTCATGCCTTTCTTCCTTCAGTCAAAAGAAATTATGAAATTATTTTTGAGGAAAACATATCAGGAATCATCTCCATATAGTGGAATTCAATGGTGCCCGCGAGTTCGAACATCCAAAATGCAGTTTAAATGCAGCTTCATAGGGCTCTAAACGATCCCAGCCAAGGAACAAGGGTCTTATCTAGAGAAACGATCTGTCATTTTCCAAAAAAAAAAAAAAAAAAAGTTCTATATTTTTTAACCTCAAATCATCCCCAGTGTTTACAAAGTGAACATGCAAGAAGGTCAAACGCCCTTTACAAAAAAGGAAAAACAGCGATGTAGGACGATTTTAAAGGTAAAGGAGAAAATGAGATTTTTGACATACCCTAACTGTATTGACCCGGATTACACAGACTACGCATGTGCATCACAGAGCTAGACAAGATGAGCATTTGAGGTTAAAAAGTACATTTTTTTTTTTAGAAAACGACCAGTCGTTTTGCCACATACTTATTCCTCAGGTGGGATCGTTTAGAGCTCTTTGAAGCTGCATTGAAACTGCATTTCGGAAGTTCAAACTTATGGGCAGCACAGAATTCCACTATATGCAGATAATTCCTGAAATGTTTTCCTCAAAAGACACAATTTCTTTACAACTGAAGAAAGAAAGACATGAACATCTTGGATGACAACGGGGTGAGCACATTATCTGTACATTTTTGTTCTGGAAGTGAACATCTCCTTTAACACATGTGGAAAAAGTCCTCTCACTTCTACCACTTGCTGTCTGTTCTCTTTGGTGCCTCCTCCTAGTAACAATAATTGCAGCCAATTCAAGCGTAAAATAGTTTAAGAAGTGTTTTTTTTGCCGTTAAATAATGGCGCAAATGCCAGGTACTGGACGAGCGTACATGGTACTAAAATGCATTGCGTGATTCATATGAATACTCTCCTTCCATAAATTTTGTGTCTGTAAGGGAGACTTCTACAAATGCATATTCAATTAGGTAAGGTACAAAAATAACTGTGTTCACACTTTTACAGTGCTAATTCTTCACTGCGTGTCTTTAGTAAAACCTGACAGTACAATTTCAATACCAAAAGATGGATTGCGCTGATGCAATCTGTTAGTAAAACTGGCCCTATGGCTTTCCAAACAATTTACAGTTTTCTACAGAAATCAAATAACTGAGTGATTACATATTTATAGTAAAACTAAATATATTAATTATAGAAATATTCATACTTCATCAGGCCTAAAAAACACAATTTTAAAAATCAGTTTTTACATTCGACCCAGTTTAAAAAACAAACAAACAAATAGTGCTCAATCACATATTTTAGTAACAAATTACAATAAGGCGTCATTTGTTAATATTAATGCATTAACTAAAATGAATAAACAATGAACAATACACTTATTGCACTATTTATTAATCTTTGTAAGTTAATGTTAAATAGTGAACCTTATTGTAAAGTTGTGCCAATATTTCTTCTTTTATTTGATATTCTGAAATTTCTTTGCTTTACATTTGCCAAAAAAACCCCTTTCTGTTTCAAGTATAAATTAGATTTTAAATCTTCAATTTTCAATGTAGATTCACTTTCGTTTGGACTTCGCTAATATAGCTGAAACATTTTAACTGTAACTGCTACTGATAGTGACTAAACCAAAAAAACGGACACAAATAACCATCTTCAATTTGAAGGCTCCTTATTTAAACCCACAAAAACCTAAAAGCCAAAAAAAAAAAAAAAATGTTGAAAAGGAACACAGCGCACGGCCAGTGCTTTGACACATCACAAATTCTTTTATGTCTCAGCTTGCCTTTCACACTCCACTGAAAGGAGGAGGATTGAAAACAAGAAGAAAGCGATGGCATCTTTTGAAGTTTCATTGTATAGGAAAATTTACATCATAAGGCACAGAGGCAACACTGGTAATGCACAAAGATCCAGATACAGTAGGTTATGTTCTGTGACTGACATAAGAAGCAGATAGATAAGGTAAGAGCTTTCTGAGAAATAAAAGCCTGCTGAGAAAGGAAAAGACAGTTTCTGAGCAGCTTTTTTTTTTATCTCATGTAAAAATCTTAAAATGAAAACTGTAACATCATTTACTCAGTCTCATGTTGCTCCAAACCTGTCATTTATTTCTTCCGTTGAACAAAAAATGATTCTCCATTCACTTTCAATGTATAAAACAGTTGCAATGAAATGGAAACTAAGACTAAGTGTTTCAAGTTTGAAATGACATGACGGTGAGTAAATGATAACAGAATTGTCATTTTTGGGTGAACTGTTCCTTTAATTGGTTGGGGAGAGAAGGTCTGCTGATTTAAGTATAGAATCTCTTTGTTTTCTACCTGAGAGCTGAGTTGGGTCTTAATCCAGTTGAAGTAGTAGTTCAGGTCACTGCCCTCCATCAGGTCACGTCCCCAGGCAGCCAGCTTGGCTATGATCCGCGCAGCCTGAGGGAAAGAAAAGAAATGTCGCATCGGTGCTTGAAAAATGCATCTCTAGACGTGGCTTTCATACAGATGATTGAATATAGGAATATATAAAATGCTATGTCTGGGTTGTGTGCCTTGTTTAGGCACAATGAGTAGTCCATGCAGACAAACAGAGTTTGTATAGAGCTCATAACTTCCCAACATTTCCTGTCTCTCTGTTGTCCTCTGAATAAAAGTGGCAAAAGGCCAAAGGACAATTAACAGCCTTAATTGTGATAAGTAATGGCAACTGGTGCTCCACATCCATCTGAAACATTCAACCTGAAATTAAACAACCTAAATTAACATTTCAGCCGAATGAAAATGCAAGCACTGCAGAATATGCTTGAATTATTGGTCAGATGAAGCGATTCACTGAGAGCTCTATCACCTCCAACATCTGTGTGTGCGCTATGGTAATGAACGCATTCAGAGCCATTCTGATGTTTCCAGAAGACCTGACATTTACTCTGCTTGCCATGCAAAAGGGGAACTTCAGAGCGTTTCATTAAGACCTGAGGTGAGGATGGCAAGAGGAATCAATACAATCCTCATGCAGTTCAGCACCCCGCGACCGCCGTCTGCCTGAAGGGTAATTAAACTGTGACGACTGACTTCACGCTGATCTGCGTGTGAAGTATGTATCCTAAAAATGAGAGTATCCAGGGAAAACATTTTGCTTTTGAGTGAATGTTCAAATGTAAGCATGGAAATCTCTTTGATGAATTATTGATGGGCCCCATACTAACTATGGGCTCTCAAACAAAACGTTTAGAGGTACTGGCCCTGAATGTGAGCTCAACAATCTGCATTCATGCATGAACAATGTACATAATGCTTTTATATACAGCGGTTAAATGAGTATTGGACACATCACCATTTTTTTCCAGTAAATATATTTCTAAAGGTGCATTTGACATGAAATTTTCACCAGATGTCGATAACAACCCAAGCAATCCATATACACAAATAAAAAAATTCAGAACTTAAGTTATGTGAAAAAAAATCTAATAACATGGGGAAAAAAGTATTAAACTACTGAAATTTATTTAATACTTTGTACAAAAGCCTTTGTTGGTAATGACAGCTGCAAGACGCTACCTGTATAGAGAAACTAGTCACATGCATTGCTCAGCTGTTATTCTGGCCCTTTCTTTCACAGAGTCTTCAAATCTTGAAGGTTCCGTGGGCCTCTTCTATGAACTCTGATCTTTAGTTCTAATTTTCTATTGGATTCAAGTCAGGTGATTGGCTGGGCCATTCTAGCAGCTTTATTTTCTTTTTCTGAAACTTGGCTGTGTTTGGAATCACTGTCTTGCTGAAATGTCCACCCTTGTTTCATCTTCATCATTCTGGTACTGTAGGTGTTGGGACTGAACCAGCTAATATTAATTTCCACTGACAAGGGGCAGGATTGCTTTCTAATTACTGATAGATTTCAGCTGGTGTCTTGGCTTTCCATGCCTTTTTGCACCTCCCTTTCTTCATTTGTTCAATACTTTTTCCCTGTGTCATTCCATTTTATTACACATAACTTCATTTATGAACTTATTTGTTTTGTTTTCTTTGTATGTATGGATTACTTGGGTTGTTACCAACATCGGGTGAAAATTTCAAGTCAGCAGCACCTTTGGAAATATATTTACTGAGAAAAATGGTGACGTGTTTAATACTTAGGTTATTTCACCCGCTGTATTAAGCAGAATACTGCATGGAGGACTGTGGACAGAAACTGGCTATATTTCCGTTTAGGCACTGACATCATTCCAAACTAATTACATAGAAGGGAGGATAAGCTAACTTTGTTCAGTAATTACTTGGAAACATTTTTCTTCCAGGAGAAAAGGGCTGTGAGCTACTGGTCCGTATTTCACGGTGACTTTGTTACGCAAATGCAGTTGAACCATCGGTAAACACCACCTGCACACTCCTGAAATTTAATTGGGAAAATTAAGATTTTGCACTCGCGGGTGAAATTACTTTTCTTATACAGAAGAAAATACGAGGTCAAAACAGGTCAAACGAGCTTCTCAGAATACATTAAAGAGGTCATGAACTGAGAAATCAAAATTGTCTTGATCTTTTGACACATAAGTGGTCATTGTACTATAAAAACATCATTTGTACATTTCAGAACTCAAAACTTTCTTGTTAGTCTAAAAACGGCATATATTGAACCCAATCTGCCAATTATAAGGTAATACTGTGGTTAAACGCAGCCAATGCAGAAAAAGATCAACGCCTGCTTCTACATCACTGCCTGTTTAGCATGTAATATAAAAAATGAGAGGCAAACGCAGTTCTACGCAGAAACCAAATGATAAAGATGGCTCCGAAGACAATAAGAAGCTGTGCAGTGCCAAGTTGTGGAAAAACAGTCTTTGCACTGCCTTCCTTCTGATCCCAACATTAGGAAAGAGTGGATTAACTTTATTTTTAATGAAGATCCAGACTGCTTTAGTAGGAACTTGGTCCTTTGTTCACTTCATTTTAATGTGGATTCGTTTACAAACAAGGCACAATTCGATGCAGGGTTTTCAAAAAGACTGAAACTAAAAGACGATGCTGTGCCCACTATATTGGATTCGACCGTAATGTCGCAACAACCAAGTGTGAGTAACTGTTTTTATTACATGGTCACTATTGCTTTGTCTGTTATTACAGATTGTTTGATATGTATTGAGTATTTATGCGGTTTTGACCTAAATCACAGCAGCGCTCATCTGAAGGACGTAGGCTGTCAAACATACACAACTATTAATCATAGCAGTTGGCGTTTACTTCTGAGTTTACAATCCGCCACGCCTATTCAATTCAAACAGAGCATTCTGATAAGGCAGATCAACCAGGAAAAAAAAAAAAAAAAATAGGCTATTACTTTTAAATTATAATGGATTTTTAGATACAAATCTTGAAAACATTATAAGTGAACTTCAGAGAACAGGACAAAATAAAAAACAAAGGCAGTTCATGACCCTTTAATATAATTTCACTGCTATGACAAATCATTTAAGGAATACTGTGATTGCTTTTGTTCATATTTGCTCATAAACAATAATTGTTTCCTATTTTAACATATTTTAAAATGTGAAATATAAATTATTCCTGTAATGGCGAAGCTGAATTTTCAGCAGCCAGTGCTCCAGTCTTCAGTGTCACAAAATCTTTCAGAAATCATTCCAATATGCTGATTTGGTGCTCAAGAAACCTTTCTTCTGTGAAAACTGTGACAGGGTTATTTGGTGAAGGGAAAGTTAAAAAGCTTTTCTTTTAGATATAAATCTTCTGTAACATTGCAAATGTCTTTACTGTCACTTTTGATCGATTGAATGCATTATTGCTGAACAAAAGTATACATTTCTTAAAAAAAAAATTATATATACTATATATATATATATATATTTTTTTTTTTTTTTTTTTTTTTTTTTTTGCCAACAAATATACTATTTACAGGTGATAAATCAAATACAAAATAACCAAGGTCAACAAAGCAAACATGACAGCCAACATGATTTGTGTGAGCGTATGTGTGTGTAAATGGTGTAACTGGGTGTGGAGGGTGGAGGGTGTGGATGGAAATCATAATAGAAATAGAAGTAGTAAAAATAATAATAATAAACTCAATTCATTGTAAATAAATGGGTATTTGGAGGGTAAGAAAGATGACAAATGGCAATAATAATAAAAATAGTAGCTATAATAACATTTAC
Source organism: Labeo calbasu (assembly GCA_019740295.1). Lineage (NCBI taxonomy): Eukaryota > Metazoa > Chordata > Actinopteri > Cypriniformes > Cyprinidae > Labeo > Labeo calbasu. The sequence goes on along the minus strand of JAHKKF010521157.1, from coordinate 4,427 downwards.
AATAAACTCATTTAATCAGGAACGAGGGGAGGTTTGAGGACCAAGAAGAGGACAATAATAATAATAATAGTATTTTTAATTTTTATTAGTAGTATTAATAAAAACAACAACAAAAATAGTAATAATGATAATAAAAATAAAGCTATTAAACAGTAAAATATTATCGTTTTAATATATATATATATATATATATAATAACGTTTGAATAGTAGTGTATATTATACATATTTATCTTTTTTTTTTTTTGCCTGATAGCAACTTACCATGTGAACAGTAAAGAGGTCTTGACGGTTCAGCATTGGGAGGAAATACGACCAGGCTGTATTCTTAGTCTTCTTGGCATAATCAAAAAAGATATTCACTCTCTGATGATTTTCCTGCATGGTAAAGCAGACCCATTATTGCAACATAAAATAAACTTCGGCGATTAATATAAAAATTATGATCTCAGACACATATACAGTTAAAGGCGTTCCACAAACAGACATTAGAAAGGTCAGTGACTACATCTGTAAGGATGAGAATCATCCATTTCACCACCACTACAACATGAGCTATACTTGGTTGCATTGTTGTGCATCTGAAAAACACTTAATACTCCCTACATCACGTACACGATACTTGACGAGAGAGAGACAGTTCATTTCTTCAATTTCCCCAGAGATACATTTATAAAATGAATTGATTTTTAAAATAGAAAGACGAGTCTGTTTATCTTGGTTGCAAAATTAAAACCACTTTGCATATGAATAGAAGATCTCATAATAGAGGCATATGCTAAATGAATGTGAGAGGACAAGTCACTGTATGCATACAGAAATGCTCAGTATAGACTCAGTATAGTACGTACACAGAACCGCAGACTTCATAAACGCAACTGAAAGTGGATTTTATGAAGGCCATCTATCAGCACAACTTAACAGATAATACTGATAAAACATAAAAAAGCATCAGTGTGCATCTAGGCCATAACATACTATTTACTTAAAGGAGAAGCCCACTTCCAGTACAGCAATTCACAAATAATTTACTCTCCTTGTCATCCAAGATGTTTATGTCTTTCTGTCTTCAGTCGTGAAGAAATTATGGGTTTTGAGGAAAGCATTTCAGGATTTTTCTTCATAAAATGGACTTCAATTGTGCCCCAATTTTGAACTTCCAAAATGTAGTTTAAATGCAGCTTCAAAGGGCTCTAAACGATCCCAGCCGAGGAAGAAGGGTTGTACCTTGCGAAACGATCAGTCATTTTTTTTCGGAAAATAAAAAATTGTATACTTTTTAAGCACAAAAGCTCGTGTAGCACAGGCTCTGCGATGTGCGTTCACGTACTACTAAATAACATCGAAAGGTCACGCGGAACGTAGGCGGAACCACAGACCCAATGTTTACAAATCGAACGCGCAAAGACTAAGAAAGTGCAAGTAAGTCAAATGCTGTTTACAAACAAAAAGGCACAATGATGTCAGACGATTCTGAAGTTGTAGGAGAATAAAACATTTTTTTTTTTGTTTTTTGACATACTTTACCTTTTTGAGCCGGAGTACATAGACGATGAACTTGTGGTGATTCGAAGACGTGATTCGTAGCAGTAATGGGAAGTTGGGATTATTTTAGCGACTCGGAGCTTTGAGTCTCGTTCAGCAAAATTAACGATTCTTTTTTCGAGTCATTTCGTTCATTTTAGCAAAATCAGCATTGCGTGACAGCCCCATAAGATGAAAGAACGACGCGAAAAACCCGGAGACTCGAAACAGGTGAACTAATTCCAGTACAGAACCTAATAGGATGTTGCACATGCGCAACTGAACAAATCACTCCCCGAGATGACTCGTTCTTCCCGAGTCACATTAAAGATTCGTTCAAAATGAACGAATCGTTACAGAACGACCCGTGGAAGCGCATCCCAAACCCCGTGCTACACAAGCTTTTGTGCTTAAAAATGATACAAATTTTTATTTTTCGAAAAAATGGCCGATCGTTTCGCTCTTCCTCAGCTGGGATCATTTAGAGCCCTTTGAAGCTGCATTTAAACTATATTTTAGAAGTTCAAAATCGGGGGCACAACTGAAGTCCATTACATGAAGAAAAATCCTGAAATGCTTTCCTCAAAAACCATAATTTTTTTACAACTAAAAACAGAAAGACATGAACATCTTGGATGACAAGGGGGTGAGTAAATTATTTGAAAATTGTTCTGGAAGTGGACTTCTCTTTTAAGGAATGACAGAGAGACATTATAAGTCAAAATCAGTTTGAGAATGTGACATTTTTCCTTTTTGAACATTTCCAAGACCAAGGCTGTGAAGAGACAAAAAGCAAATGTCATAGTAATATTCATGTAACTGTACGCATTTTTTATTTCAATACACTCTACACCTTTCAACTGAGATAATACAGGCTCACTGATGCATTTTAAATGAACATTCTAAAGCTTTTAAGTCTGACAGGCTGTGAGAAAACAGAAAGAGCTGGTCTCTAAAATGGCACGTGTTTTTACCTGCAGCGTGTCGTCAATCAGGGTCAGGATGTACTGAACTGTTTGCTCTTTAGATATATGAGCCATAAGGTTGAGGAAGGTCTTTGCACACTACAATAAAATATGATAAAAGAATTAGTTAAACATACAGACTTAAATAGAAATACAACAACATGCGAGCACACGCGAGTCACCTAGTCCTTTACACAAAGCTTTAATTTATATAAAAGGACCCCTAACCATCTGTGATTCTGAAAACGAATCAAAAATAAAAACACAGGCAATGAACTAGCTCGGTTATGCTGTCTTACATTTCTCCTTTTAACCTAAACAGGCTGGGAGGAGCAAAAAAAAAAAAAACAAGAAGAATGTCATATCAACCTGATGTCCTTCTTTCGTCAGAATTGCTTGCTTGTCCTCAGACCCGGCAATCTCAAACTTCTTAATGAACTCGCAGTCCTCGGATGAGATCATTTGGCCCCTGAAAAGCATGAAGGGAGTTAGGCACAACAAAAGGCAATCCAGAAAAGTGCTTCTATTGTTCACATCCTTTTTATTAAACATATTTACTTTTACATGCTTTTTTATTGTTTTAATCTGCCAAGATTTAATATATCCATTCTCAAGAGCCACACGAGTAAATCATTTTTCTCTCATCTGTGGAGAGCTCGCAGGACTCAATAATAAGGATGGGACATTGATGAAACCGTTACTTGCTCCATTGGGGCCTATTTAAGCATAATTACAATCTCTCTGTTGTGAATATATGATTATTCACAACAGAGTGAATCTAACTGAAAAGTAAAGTTTGGTTTAAGGTTATTATCATTAACTAAAACTAAAACAATAAAAAAAGTATTACTTGAAATAAAACAAACTTTAAATTAAATTTATAAAAATTACATTTTTGTGTTATTTTGAAGTACTAAAACAACTAATACTAAATAAAACAAAAACAGAATCTAAAATTTAATTAAAAAAACCTATATAGACACTTAAAAGTAATAATGACTTGTGCTGTTGCCTTCATTACAGCAATTTGATTTCACCTGCCACATGCCCTCTGCATTAATATGCATCTAGTTTAAATTACAAATACAGACTGATTACCATACCTCATTAAACAGTCTTAATTATACTTCATTAAACTCTTTTAGTCTTTATTGTACTTCATTATCAATCTTTTCTAACTGAATTTTGAATATCCTCACTTTTCTGTAACCATTCAGTTGCTTTGTTTATAGCAAAATAAAATAACAACAACCATAATACAACACAAATATATCAAAAACACTACCATTCAAAAGTCTGAGGTTGGTAAGATTTTTAAATAAATCTCATCAATCTCAAATCATTTGTTTGATCAAAAATATAGCAAAAACAGCAATACAGCTAAAGAAAAACAATAAAATGCAATTTCTTGCTGTTACGGCAAAACTACATTTTTAGCAGCTACTACTCCAGTCTTCGGTCTCACATGGTCCTTCAGAAATCATTCTAATTTAATAATACAAAAAGGAAATGACAAGGTCCATGTCTTTTCATTGGGCAACATGAAAAAGTCAACTTGTCTCTCATGCAAAAAGCCAATCATAGTATGCTTATGACAATGTTAGAATGTAAACAGTAAAAATGGGTTAGAAAACAAACTGTAAGGCAGAATCTAGGTTAAAAAAAATATATATAGTGTTGGTTTAGTTGGTTAATAACATTAAGGATGGACTATGTATGCAAGAAATGACAAACCTTAAAACACTCACTGTCAGAACAGAAAAACACAGCCACACACACACACACAAACGGCCATCATAATGGTCACAAGACAGTGACACAAACTCAGTTTCCTTAAAACATGCTAGACCTTGTTCCTGTTTTAGCAAAGCATTACACCAAGAGAACTAGCAAAAATGTGAAACAAATTTTATCTGTATCAAATAAAGAAACCAAAATT
>JAHKKF010521147.1:51797-64880 GCA_019740295.1 Labeo calbasu | reverse complement strand
CATCAGTGAGCGTTTGAATCTTCTGTAATAGTTGCATATGAATCAGCTGTCCTCAGTGTGAAAAGACAGATCTCAAAATCATACAGATGAAAAGGATTCAAATGCACAAAAATGCTGAAAAAAAACCCCAGCAGTTTAACTGTTCAGAACAAACAAGGGACTCATGAACAACTATCACTCAACAAAAAAAAAAACTGCTGTGGATCATTCAGGTAACAACACAGTATTAAGAATCAAGTGTATGTAAACTTTTGAACGGGGTCATTTTTATAAATTCAACTATTATTTCCTCTTGTGGGATATATGTAAACGTCTTTTCTGTAAAATATAATTTTCGTTCAGTACTAAATAAAAAAACATGCATTATATATGATCCCTCTTATGTTGGTGAAATAATTAACATTTTGCAGATTCTGCAAGGTGTATGTAAACTTTTGACCTGTATATCGCTGGCTTACAAAATGCTAGAAGATTATCATATTTGTTGCTCCAAGCATTCAAAAAAAATGCTTGTTCGACCCCCCGAAATAATACATACTGGGCAAATTAATTACAGTTCAGGTCAGCCATAAACAGAGCACATGTAACCCTTATGGTAAATATAATCTCCCCCCCACACACCACAACAGTCAAACTGCTGGGCTGCACACTAATTTGCCCTTGCACTGTAATAAAGTCCCTCCCTCATATGGCCTCTCAAGCACATCATCCCATTGCTCCTACTGACCCCATCTGACCACACAGGCATTGAGCTGCCACATCAACTTCAGCTTCTGTTTGAGCTGGGGGAGTTTACAGTGTCTAGGAAGGAGCTGGAGCATTATGGGATGGACGCTGATGAGGGCAGAAGTTGAAGGAGAGGATACAATCATCCCACTTCACTCTTTCCCTGGCCCCATGCCCTGTGGGTAACCCCAGTGCTGCTTTAAAATGGATGATGTCCTCTATACAAGGTGAGCGAATGGATGCCAGTGGCGATTTGAGGAATTTTTTTATAAGAGGGGAAACTCAGAGGGTTTCAAACATAATAATTTGTGTCAATGTGATTCCATGTTCTAGAAATGTGGATTTAGGCATCATACTTTCCTTCTTTTTTTTTTAGCAAACCAAAGAGGAAAACTATATCTTCTACACAGCCCCAAAAGTCTACCCAAGGTCTGAATATTTTAACTAAGTTCTACATAGAGTGTTAATTAACCTAAAATTAATCTACTAGATTAAAAATTGTTAAAGGATTAGTTCACTTTTGAATTAAAATTTCCTGATAATTTACTCACCCCTATGAGCAAGATGCTCATGTCTTGCTTTCTTCAGTCGAAAAGTAATTTAGTAATTTTAATAAAGGTTTCTGGGGAAAACGTTCCAGGATTTTTCTCCATATGGGGATCAACGGGTTGAAGGTCCAATTTGCAGTTTCAGTGCATATTCAAAAGGTTCTACATGATCCCACCCAAGGAACAAGGGTCTTATCTAAAAACGATTTGTCATTGTTAAATTAAATAATAAAAAAAAATTGATATACAGTGCTTTTTAACCACAAATGCTCATTTTGCACTAGCTTGACTTCACACAATACGTAGTCACATTGGAAAGGTCACACGTGATGTAGGCAGAAGTAACGACCTAGTGTTTATAAATGAATGTGCAAAGAAAGTCAAACACCCTTTACGATTTTGAAGTTAGAGATGAAAACGAGATGAAGCTTTTCGCCCTACCCTACCTTTTTGAACCGAAGTACACAAACGAAGAACTAACCATGTGTGACCTAAATTTTAAAATTGTTTTTACTAAATAAGACCCTTATTTCTTGGCTGGGATCATGTAGAGCCCTTTGAAGCTGCATTGAAACTGCAATTTGACCCTTCAATCCATTGATCCCCACTGAAGTCCACTATATGGAGAAAAATCCTGGAATGTTTTCCTCAAAAACCTTAATTTATTTTCAGCTGAAGAAAGAAAGACATGAACATCTTGGATGACATGGGGTGAGTGAATTATCAGGAAATTTTAATTCAGGAGTGAACTAATCCTTTAAGACAAAAACACAGCAGTGTACTGCATAAGGAATAGGGGAATCTGGGACTTTAGAATGCACAAGACGATGATGAATCATTCAGTATATTGTTAAAGGGGTGCTATTATGCTTTTTCACTTTTTGAACTTTAGTCAGTGTGTGGTGTGTATCTTTGGGCATAAAAAGATCTACAAAGTTACAAATATCAAAGTCCACTCCAAAAGGAAATATTTTGTTTTAAAACGAAAACGAAGTCCTTTTCAAGAACTACAACGAATGGCTCCTTTGGACTACAACGTTTGTTTTCCGCATGCAATGATGTCACAACGCGGTCCATTAGAATATCATTAAATTAAATCCCATGCAGGAATAAAATACATTTTAAAATATATTCAAATAAAAAGCAGTTATTTTAAATAGTAAAAATATTTCACAATATTACTGCTTTATTTGTATTTTGGATAAAAAAAAACAGGCTTGTTGAGCAGAAGAAAATTCCTTAAAAACATTACAAATCTTACTGTTCAAAACTTTTGACTGGTAGTGTATATACAGATTATATGAGATTTTTTAACATCAGTAATAATAATAATAATAATAAAAAAACTGTACTGACCTTAATCAGGTTAAACACTGTATTGAATTTAACAGATGAACATAGATGAAAACGGCATAGACTTACAGTCTTTACAATGGCTTACACTATATAACGGTCTTAGATCATGTAATTTTCCCCAACTCATACCTTTCAAAACTATGTTTTGAAATTTTTGTCTACTGAAAATTATGTCTGGAAAAAGTTTTATCAGCTTTCTATAGAAATGTTCTTAGACAACTACAATCCACTGAATAGACTGTATTTCTATCCCTCACAACCTCGCTTTCAGTCCTGTCAAAAATTAAATATGCTGCCACCCTGACCAAGGTCTTTTTCTACAGTAAATGCTCTTCAAAATCAAAATCTAACTTTTAGATTTAAAAAGCTTAATTTAACTAGAAACATGTGGTATCTGCCATCTAAATGGCCTGACAGGAATTCAAATTGGTCACATAACTTCCCACTAGTAAATGGAATAAGGTTTAAATATGCAATCAATTATAAGTGGATCCTTCTTCATGAGAAAGAAACAAAAATTTCACGTCCTGGCACTTGCATAGATTTTGGTTTTTAAAAGCTTTTATTTTCAGGGCTAACCAGGCTAACCAACATGTATCAGCTTAAAAAGGCCTTCGTCAAGGGGTGCCAAAAAACAGAGAACAGGAACTGCCAATAAGGGTGAAGTCGGACAGAACAGTTTTGTTCTGCTTCAGAGTGTTTGGCTTCCAAAAAACCTATAATCTTCCAGAAAGGGGCCAATTCTACTGTGACCCCACCCCTAGCTCTGCCTACAGTGGCCGTCCTGTCATTGCATGTCGACTAAATGAGAGGTTACAAGTGAAAGCTCCTGGATTTTAAAGGCTTTGCTAGACACCACCAGAATGAGTTTCTCGCACTATCACCCCATGCTGGCTCAAACCTCACCAAGACCAGCTACACTTTCCTTCTCATCACTTAATCATTTTTTCTTAACCTTATTATAAAGAATCTTGTAGCATGAGTGCCGTACAACATGGGGATGCTCAACACCTTTTGTACCATTACAGCCCAGCAGGACATGATTTATCGTGGCTGTAGAGCTGCCAGAAGAGACAGTGCGGCCCAGACGCAGACATCTGCTCGCTGCTTAGTTACTGTAGCACAGATACTGCAGATAGTCAGGAGAGATGAGAAAATGGAGAGAGTGCAGAACATTGCAGTATCGCTGAGATGTTTTAGAATGGGAGAAATTGTAACCCCTCAATATGGCGACTACAAAAATGGAAACCTTGGCTTTTAGTTAAAAAGGGCCAAACGCTTTTACGATAGAGGCATTTTCTGTTTATTTTTGATTCTAGAAAGCATGTGCATTAGCGTGGCCACTCTAAAATACACTTTGTAATAGATTTGAGCTGAACATATGGGTCATTCTATAATTAGGGGTACATTTAGAATTTAACAATTCTAAGAATTTAACAAGTTCCCTTTTCCCAAAAACCCAAACATGACCTTACATAGCTGCTTTGAAACAATCTATAAATAAAGTTGATCTGTAGTTGATCTGTAGGAATATGTGCATAAAATACCATCTATGTTTGCTACTGTCCACCATGTTACCTTTACTGGGTAACACAGTTGACAGGTAACTTAGTTGACATTTTTAGTGTTTCTGACCTATAGCCTAGAACGACTGAGCATATGGTATGTTTAGAAATATATTTTCACAAACAAAACATAAGTTTTAGTTAAATTGTCTTGTTAAAATTTGCTGAAATAATACATGTGTAACACTGTTGACAGTAAATGAATCCACTCTTGACACAGGTTTGCTAGTTTAAAGAGTCCACTTCCAAAACAATGATTCATATATAATGTACTCACCCCTTTGTCACCCAAGATGTTCATGTCTTTCTTTCTTCAGTCATAAATGCTGCTTCAAACGGTTCATGACAGTTAGGGTACGTTGAAAAACTACCATCTTATGTTCTCCCTCAACTTCAAAATCGCCCTATATCACAGTTTTAGCTTTTTTGTTAAGGGTGTTTGATCTTCTTTGCAAGTTCACTTTACAAAGTCTGGGTTGGTACTTCTGCAGCGATGTAGGATGATTGTGAAATGATTTTTGAAGTTGAGGGAGAAAATACGATTGGAGTTTTTTAACATACCCTAACTGTCTTGAGCTAGAATACAGAGTTTTGAGCTAGAATGGGATCATTTAAAGCCACATTTAAACTGCATTTTGGACGTTTAAAATCAGGGCACCATATCAGTCCATTATATGGAGAAAAATGCTGAAATGTTTTCCTCAAAAACATAATTTCTTTACGACTGAAGAAAGACACGAACATCTTGGATGACAAGGGGTGAGTACATTATATGTGAATCTTTGTTTTGGAAGTGGACTTGTCCTTTAACCAATATTAGGGGAAAAAGAGAAAACATAACTTCTAGTGTTTCATCCATGTGCTTCTAGAGAAAATATCATCATTCTGTGCAAATTATGTGAGAATGGAACAAACCATTCCTTTTTGAGGGGGTTTCTAGCGAGTAACTTAGTTGACAATGGTTTTTCGGACACAAATAAAAAGTTATATCACAATAAACACAAATTATTTTTAAAGCACACACCCAAATATCTTGATTACTTAATCTGACTGAAGGCAAAACTATGAAATTAATTTATATTTGAGGTCATTTTCATGCTTAAATGCAGAGTAGAATGAGCAACTTTACCAAATCGGACAGCTGAATACCAGGGTTGTATGTGATACAAACATCATTTTTGAACAAAAGATATGGCTTTTTCAACATATAGTAGTGTGACTGGGGATAATATAATTGTGTACTAGAAAATTACGCATCGGGGGCTTTATATTGATGAAAAAAAATTCACGGACATGAGATGTACCCACAATTATATAATGTCCTATATGTGACCCTGGACCACAAAACCAGTCAAAAGGGTCCATTTTTTTTTTTTAACTGAAATTTATACATCATCTGAAAGCTGAATAAATAAGCTTTCCATTGATGTATGGTCAAGATACAACTATATAAAAATCTGAAATTTGAGGATGCAAAAAAATCAAAGTATTGAGAAAATCGCCTTTAAATTTGTCTAAATGAAGTTCTTAGCAATGCATATTATTAATCAAAAATTAAGTTTGATACATTTACAATAGGAAATTTACAAATTATCTTCACAGAACATGATCTTTGCCTAGTATCCTAATGATTTTTGGTATATGCTACTTATGACTGGTTTTGTGGTCTAGGGTCACATACTGTATGATATCAATTTTTACAGTTTCGGAAATTTTAGATTTTAAAGGGATAGTTCATCTGAAAATGAAAATTCTGTCATTAATTACTCACCCTCATGTCGTCCCAAATCTGTAAATATCATAAAAGTACGGTTGAACCACAGATGTCACATGGACTATTTTAACAATGTCTTTACTACTTTTCTGGGCCTTGAATGTGGTTGTTGCATCGCTGTCTCAGCTCTCAGATTTAATAAAAAAAATCTTAATTTGTGTTCCAAAGATGAACAAAGGTCTTACAGGTTTGGTATGACATTTTCATTTTTAGGTGCTCTATCCCTTTAAAAGTCTATGCAAGCTACGCTTCAGTTAAAAATAGCCTATTGCTTTTTTGAAAGAGGTATTTACGGATTATTTTTTAATCTAGGAAGCATGTACATTAAATTGAAAAGCCTAAAATACATTTGGTAGCATGATTTGAGCTGAGGAATCTAATAATATCACTGCTGCCAGATGTTATTGCTGATTTGAAACATGAGATTGAAACTAAATGTTTTGACAGTTTTGGAGCTTTTAGACTTTTCCCCATTAAGGGACTTTAAGATGCACTTCTAGCCTAAAATAGATGCTAAAATGGCCGCTGAGCCAACTGACCTGCCTTTAAGGGACTTAATGAATTTCTGATACTGTTATGTTTGAATATCTTGCCAATAAGTCAGAAATGAAGTCTAAATCCATCTTGTTTCTGTCCCTCTTAAAGCATCAATTCTCGTCTGAATACACTTAGTTTCTACAGATTGCAAACAAGCAATCAAAATGTAATACCAACCAGCATGTCTCATGAAAACCTACACTTAGACTGTAAGCTTCAAAAGCACATCATAATGGAGATGCGATTGTTTTGAAAGTTCAAAATGGCTGTTTAAGGAATGCTTGCTGGGCTCGAGACAGCGAGAGGTTAACATTCGTGACACAGAATGATGGCTGCTTCAAAGCCACCCAGAGGAAAAATAAACCAGCCGGGAAAGATTCATTACCTGTCAGCGTTTACCTTCCCAGAAAGCCTATGACCACTATTCAACTCTGCATCTTGAGACTATAGCTGAAAATCATACTAAAAAGACAACCAGAAGCCCGCAGCGACTCAACTTCAGCATCTCTGCTCCGAACGGAGGCAGACAACCTTGTTTTGTGGCGATCTGTTTACATTCTCTCCCTCTAAATTGGAATAGCCCTCTTTTCATTTGCATGAGCGTTTTGAAAACGCCTGCCCTACTTTCCGGAGGAGCAAAGGCGAGGTAAAGCAGAGGAGACAATGACTATTAAGGAAGCTAATTTTGAATAAGAGAGCCTGTAAACCCTTGAGGCAAATTTAACCACAGGCTTTTGTTCTGCCAGTGCAGAGTCTATCTGATAAGAGACAGGCTGCTCTGCATATTACCGATAACACTAATTAAAGGTAAACATGCCTTCCTGATCGGTGTGCGGAGGGTAAGCAGGAAGCGTCGAGCGAGGGCCAGTGATCGTGACCTTTGGCAGTTATGCTCTAACGCATGGGCTCACCTGTCTGTTTACCCACACACACTGCGGGCTAATGGGAGTCACCGAACATGACCTTCACAGTCAGTCGGAGGACATAGATAGGTTTAAAGAGACAAGTGCCATTGTTCTCTCAGGGGATTTTTTAAGCATTGGGTAATTTGACAAAATGAAAAGAGCTTAAAATCCCTCTAACGTATCAAATAATCTAAATTTAGAGTCTAATAGTTCAAACTCTGTCATGCATTTCCTTAAAGCTGCAGTGTGCCATTTTTCTCGTCTCTTGATATACTTTCTCCTATCCCAAGCTGGCATGAAATGGAAATTCAGTCCATTTTCTAAAAGCATGTTACGGATCTTATTGTGAATGATTCATACATTCATGTTTCATTTCTTCTTTTTTGACCTATTTTTGACCTGTAACTCAATCTTCTGGTGAAAATGATCCTGTCTTCTGGTGTATGACAGACTTCTCTAATCACTTAAAACATGCCGCTTTCTTACAATTGACTGCAAGCTCGCATTTAAATCTGCCTCCATTCAATAACAACTGAAGGACAGAAGTCCCTGCCCTATTGTTTTCTTTTTCTTGTTACACAGAGACTATAAATTGTAAACAGATTGATTTCAAATGAACCCATTAAGACCATTAATGGCCAGTGCTGGGGGTAACGCATTACAAGTAATGTGAGTTACGTAATCAGATTACTTTTTTCAAGTTACTAGTGAAGTAACGCATTACTTTTTAATTTACAAGAAAATATCTGAGTCACTTTTTCAAATAAGTAACACCAGTTATTTGTTTTTTTTTTCCTATTTATTCATTGAAAGCTCTCCTGTCCCCATGTTGACAGAAATCGGGAGTAAGATGTTACTTTAGTGTTACTTTAGTTCTAGAATAAATGTGAACATGCATTAATTCATCTTAGTCACAAAAAAAAAAAATTGAAAAGATTAAATTTTCCTCAAAATTAATAAAAACAGTTAAACGCAACTCAGAATATGACGCAAACCTGCAATAATTAAAAATGTTACATAATACAAATATATTTTCTGTACTTAATCCCGTTTTTTAACCAATGTCTTTGCTGACCTTCGATGATCCAATTCAACTATATTATTAAGCAAAAATTACTCAAGATGAACTAACATTTGTTCTTCCTTTCTTTTTTTTATTGCTGAAGAGTGTTGAACTTTCATCTGCTGCATTCTACTGTACAGACGTAAATTTACTTTTTCTTCAGCCTGAGGCTTTTGGTGTGAAAGCGCTTTTACATTTGCCAAAAATATAACTTTTTATATTAAAACAAACAAGCATTCCCTGACCAGATTTAAACAGTAACGCAAAAGTAACGTAACTCATTACTTTCCATAAAAAGTAACTAGGTAACGTAATTAGTTACTTGTTTAGGGAGTAACGCAAAATTGTAATGCATTAATTTTAAAAGTAACCCTTTTCCCCAACACTGTTAATGGTTTAATATAACATAAACTATGTTTCTTACTGAAATATGTAGTAGAAAACCCATGAAAGACTTACATTATTTTAAAAAATCCACATTGTTTTTATACTTTTATACTTTATACTATGGAGGGCTCCATTATTTCGATGATGTGAAATGGTTGCACTCTGTGAGCTACTGGTGCTACCTGTTGCTATTTTTACCGCAACACAACTCGGAAAATGAATCTATTAAATTAATGCACGTTATGGCATTGTGGCAAGAGATATATGAAGAGGAAAAAATAATGGGAAGATGCCTGTGGTCAAATAAAGCTTTCCCGGGTCTTTGTTCTCTCCACTGTAGCCCTGATGAGGCCTTTGAGGCTTGTAGAAGACCACAGCTACTGAAAAAGCTTACAAATGGCAGAGACAAGAAACGCTAGATGCCATCCTGGCAGGATGTAAACATACTGATGCTTGTCATGACGCCGTTGCAACTGAAGGAGTTTCTCAGCGCAGATTTCACTCGAAACCAGGGGACTTTTGGACACCTTGTTGGGAAAATCGATGGTACGGCATTTGATTTAAACCTACACTCATATCCATCATCTGTAAGCTCTTTTAGTAGCTGCGGTCATCGTATCGATACTAGTTTTCACTAAGTTGTGTTGAGGTAAAATACAGCAGGTAGTGCCAGTAGATTACCGAATGCAACCATTCGACGTCACTGAAACACTGGCACCCCCCATAGTCCAAAATATGTATAAAACGATGTGGATTTTTTAAATAGTGTAAATGTTTAATGGGTTTTCTACTACATATTTCTGTAAGAGACATCATTTACATTACATTAAGTTATACATGTCTTAATACCCAGGGCTCCCTTTAAAAAACAAAACAAAAAATATAAAATCCTAAATCGTTTATTGGAGAATTCTGATTGGCCGGAACATCGGTTCAACCAATAGTGTGTATTTAGGGGTGGGACTTTCAGTTTTTCTGACAAATTAAAGAGGAAGAATGCTCAGGAAACCTGCTTTAAAAATATTTTAGCAGCTCTGTTTGGTGACACTAATAGTGCAGAAATCACACACTTCAGCTTTAAATTAAAAAAAAAAAAAAAGGGATGCACAATATTATCAGACCGATATTGGAATCGTCCGATAATGGCTCTAAATGTAAATTTCGGCATCAGCCGGATATGAAAAATGATGCCGATATGTCTTGCCGATAAGAGGAATAACTCACATGTGCTCAGGGTGTACTGGAAATTAGATCACGTCAGCAGTGTGGTTCATTATTGTTTATTTAATTCTAACAAATAAGTTCTTGTTAAAAACTAACCAAAATTAAAAACAATGTGCTTATAATTTCTGCACAGAAGAGGCTTGGTGTTGTTTAGAAACAAAAGGAAATATATCGATGTCGGCATCAGCTATCAGCCAAAACGAGTTGAAAAATATCAGCAAAAATCCAATATTGTGCATCCCTAAAAAATATATATATTGTCTGCCAAAACACAACAAATCTCATATTGCTAGTCAGTGTTTCTTGCCAAAAATAGTTGGAACTGAGTGTAAACTTAAAATTTATAAATGCTTATCTATGTATTATGCATTTTTAACTTATTTTTGACATTGATCATTGACATTGGCTGGTGAAACATGTCGGAGTCACAGAGAATAATTTATTCCACTCAAATTCTCATTTTTGAGAACTACGGCCACTTAAAAAATGTTACACGCACATCTCAAAATTAAATTTAGAATGGATGGATAGAACAGCAGATAGTCCCTGCTTTTTTCCCTCTTTCAGTAATGTTTTACACTTGGATGTGTGTCAATATATATGAAAAGACCTGTTGTTCCGTTTCGCTGCAACTTTAAATAACCATTTTCTGGTAAATACAGAAGAGGCACTGATATGTAAACACTGGCTTTAATATGTGAACTGGACAATCTGTTTTTTACAATGTAGTTTTAAAAAACGGTCTAGGTTATAAAAATTGTTGCATAATTAGACTTTGTAGAGTTGCACTGCGTCCATTTCTTCAAACCTTTAAACTCGTGTTAATAGCAGCTTTGGGAAATGGGTGGTGCAAGAGTTTTCATTAAGATGGCGCTCTAGAGGTAGATGACTGGGACTCATATTGGCCACGTTGGCTGGTAATGAAACACATCCTTTTAAGTCTGGATGGTGAAAAAGCTTTTCACAAGAGTGCATTTTTATTCTTGGCATGTCCCACATAAAATTCCCATCTTTTTTTTTTTTTTTCTGCAGCTGAACGCCCTGCTACAATATAGCCTAGTCTTCTGCTACTTTCCTCTTAATGAGCTGCGCTGTTTTTGTGTGCGACGCAGATCTGACGCAGGGGCCCACTTGAATGCAAAGTTATTAGCTACTCTCTCGTACGGAATAATAGAATTTCCTTTTCCTATTACCAAACCCTGCCCTTGTTGTTTGCCTTTTTGGGTTAGTGATCTTGAAGTTTCATGACAACACTGTCTCATGAGATTTTCAAATGAAAATTCAACGTGGCTACGGGCCGCTTTGTCACGTGAAGCGTCATGACCTGTGGCTTTGTGGCTGCACTGAGTCAGACCTCCTAATGTGAGGAATGAAATAGCCCTAATCCACTAGACTACGTCTAGACATCTCGCTGCATGGCTTGTCTCGCCCCGCAGGCGACCAATGTGACTGACTGCTCGTAATAGGACACATCAACATTTTTGCAAAGAGAAAACAATCTCATGAATGGTAAAGCTTGACAGGAGCGCCCAGGTTGTCTTGGTGTAAATGAGCTAGGCTTCCAAGAGACCCATCTCGAAGAGTGATTGAAAAAAAGAAAAAATTATTTGTACAAAACAAACGATGCCCTGCTAAGTTATTGAAATTCAGGAGAGAGGATGGAGAAAACAAAAGGATGGAGGGATGCTATCCTCAGTGCAGCAGAGGAAGAAGAGAAGAGAGTCTAATTAAAGTCTGGGCACAGGCTGAAGGACTGACTTGTGACTAATCTAGCCTGAAGGCACATCTCTATTGCGGCATGCACATGGGCAAGACGCTGCGAGCAAAGCAGGCTTGTGGCCTGCTTATATTGCAGCACATGTTAATATTGCATTGAGGAGAGGTAGCCATTGCACATTAAGGTGGGCGGATAGGGAACATGAGGAGCTTTGAAGAGTTTGGGGGGTTTTGGTGGCTACAACAGCATAGCTGTACATTCACATTCTCACAAATTGTTACCAGTAGGATTCAGGGCTGGGTTAAGGTATTGCGGTAATCATAGACACAGTGGACCGAAGCCCTTTCCGTCCAACCATGCACCTTGGGTAGGTGAAGGTTGATTTTTCGGACTCAACACCTTTTTGCAGTCTTGTTCTGACACCTTTGACCATGGAAACCTTTACACGGCCCTACACTGGGCCCTTGGACGTATGCCCAAATTCCCATATGGTAACTCTGGCCTTGATAACACTTTATAATAAGGTTCTATATGTTAACATATGCAAAATGCAACCATGAATAATGCATTAGGTATTATGAGCTTTTTTAAAAAATAGCATTTTAAAATAAAACAGGTAATTGTGAGTTTTATCTAACAAATCAGACTTTTTTGCTCAGAACTGCGTAATACAAACTTGCAATTCTGACTTTTTTTCTCAGAATTGTGACATAAACTTGCAATCGGAGATATAAAGTCAGAATTGCAAGATATAAACTTGGAATTCTGACTTTTTTCTCAGAATTGTGTGATACAAAGTCTGACAAAATCTCACATTTCTGAGAAAAAAAAGTGAAAATTCTCACAATTCTTACAATTCTGACTTTTTCTCAGAATTGTGAGATATAAACTCACAATTCTTACTTTTTTTCTCAGAATTGTGGGATATAAACTTGCAATTCTGACTTTTTTCTCAGAATAGTATGATACAAACTCACAATTCTGACTTTTTAGAATTGTGACAAACTCACAATGGCGAGTTTTTTTTTTCTTAGAATTGATACAAACTCTGAAATCTGGCCTTTTTCTGAGAATTGTGAGATATATACTCACAATTCTGACTTTTTTTCTCAGAATTGAAAGATATAAACTTGATATTTAATTTTTTTTCTAAGAATTGGGTGATAAAAACTCTGAATTCTGACTTTTTTTCTCAGAATTGTGAGATATAAACTCGCAATTCTCATTTTTTTCTCAGAATTGTAAGATATAAACTCAGAATTCAGAATTTTTTTCTTAGAA
>JAHKKF010521147.1:24341-51747 GCA_019740295.1 Labeo calbasu | reverse complement strand
AATTCTGACTTTTTTCTCAGAATTGTGAGATATAAACTCGCAATTCTTTTTTTTTCAGAATTGTGAGATACAGACTTACAATACAAACTTTTTTCTCAGAATTGTGAGATATAAACTCAGAATTCAGATTTTTTTTTAGAACTGTGTGATACAAACTTGCAATTCTGACTTTTTTTCTCAGAATTGTGAGACACAAACTCAGAACTGTGAGTTATAAACTTGCAACTGCGAGTTATAAAGTCAGAATATCTCATAATTGTGAAAAATAAAGTCAGAATTGCAAAATAAAAACTCTAATTCTGACTTTTTTTCTCAGAATTGTGTAATATAAACTCGAAATTGCAACTAATAGGGTGAAAAAGACTGATATATTCTTGGAATTGCAAGTTTATGTCATGCAATTCTGACTTTACAACCGACAACTGTTAATTCATATCTCACAATTCTGAGAAAATAATGCCAGAATTGCAAAATGTAAACTTGAAATTGCGAGAAAAGTCAGATTTATGAAAAAAAGCTGCAATTATCTTCTAAAAAAAATTTTAATCAGTGGTGGAAACATGCTACCATATTAATCTTAGTTAATGTTAAGTTAAAAACAATACACACCAGTTCATTCTGTAGAAAGTGTAGAATACATTTATAAATTAAGCTATAATTAATACATTTATTTGAACTGATAAAACTGTATTGTAAAGCGCTACTAAGATTTTCGAAGAAAATATTTGCGAATCACATCTCTTTGTATAGCTTTTAGCAAAAGAAAATGAATTCAACGCAAATCACAATGCACAGAACTAGATTCAAACCAGACTTAAAGATATAGTTCACTCAAAAATTCAGTCAATTCCTTACCAAAAAGGCTTTTTTTCTTCTGTAACACTCAAATGAAGATATTTTAAGTGAAACATGAGACATTTTGATCAACACATACATACATAGAGGCCATCAAATATGGTAAACAGAACTAAATTATGTTTGATTGTGTCTTTTCACATCTAACTGAATGATTAGAATCTCCTTATAAATGTTTTGAGGCTTTAAAGTATTGGGTGAATGGACTATCAATTGAAGGGCAGAAATAAAAAAAATCAAAGATGAATGAAGGTCTAATGAGTTTGGAACGCCACGAGGGCGAATAAATGCTGACAGAATTTTCATTTTTGGGTGAACTAACCCTTTAACTAACTAATGCTGCCTGTCTGTGTCAGCCTCTTCCAGAACACTCAGGTATTTATGTGGTTGCCATGGCATTGCTGTGCAGTTGCTAAGGTGTCTGAATGATTTTTAGTCCATTATTATGTAGATGCTAGAGTATTCAGAATTGTAGCTTACTAGGACAAGTCAAAAAGGGTACATCCCCAAGTCTCCATAGCATAAAGTAACAGCACACTACAAATGTTTTAATAATAATGGTAAGTATAAAGTCTCTACTGTATCCAACACACATGGCTTCATATTCTCTAAATATATCTACATACATGTAATTCAGGAGGGAAAAAAAACATCACATAATCTTATTCACTTCAGGATGAGGAAAGTCACCTTGTGGTTTTTCCCCTCTCTCAGCGTCCTTTATGCACACCAGTGCAACTCTGCAGCACTGCCCCAGGCAAAATTCCCATTCCCCAAAGGCGTGCCGTCTCGCATTCAGAGCGCACTTAGAGGCTACGGCGGGTCGGGTTCTGACAGTGGCCCTGCATATCGGACGACAATAAATCATCCGCCGGCACCGGGCCTGTGGACTGGGAACCAAGGAGGCACATCCTCTTTATTTTAGTCTCGGCTGTTTCTGCTGAATCCCAACAAGGACGGCAGAGCCAACGTGATTCGGAGTGCAGGAAGGAGGGCGAGATGATTGGTCGGGTGTGGGAGGAGATGTAGCACAGGATTATGGGATACATGGGTGGGATGAGACATCTACAGTGAGGCAGAGGGGTCACCTGTGTTGCTTTCATTGAGTAATCACTGTGAAAGAGCTGCGGTTAAGAGAGTCTGATATGGAGTAACAACTGCAGAGTAGAGAGTAGGGCCACATGACTCTCCGAAGCACTCTGTCAATGCGAGAGTGACAGCTAGAAGGACCGTTCACACCCACGCACACTTGGATGCATACACAAACACTCTCACACACAGCACACTGCGTGCAATATAGGGAAAAACACTGGGCCTATAATATATAAATATCACTACATTAGATAACAAAATATTATGGACTCATGATCTGCATTGCTAGTTCAATGGCTGCTATCCAGTGTTGTTACTGATAACTGTAACTATTAATCATTTTCAGTAATTGAAATAAAGGTGAAAAAAATACTAAAATAAAAATACTGAGATAAAAAGCTTTTGAAACATTATACACTATACCATCCAAAAGCCTAAAGTCATTTTTATATATATGTATTTTTTTTAAAGGGCGAAAGAAATGATAGAAATGAACACTTTAATTTAGCAAGGATGCTTTAAATTGATCAAAAGTGATGATAAAGACATTTAGAATGTTACAAAAGATTTCTATTTCAGATAAATGCTGTTCTATTCAATAAAGAAACCTGAAAAATTCCACTCAGCTGTTTTTAACAGAACAATAATAGTGTTTCTTAAGCAGCAAATCAGAATATTAGAATAATTTTTGAAGGATCATGAGACTGAAATAATTCTAAAAATTCAGCTTTAAGTCACAGGAATAAATTACATTTTAAAATATATTCAAATAAAAAGGTTACTTTAAAAAGTAAAAATATTACAAAATGTTACTGTTTTTGCTCAAATAAATTGTTCAAATAAATGCAGGCTTGATGAGCAGAAGAGACTTCTTTAAAAAACACTAAAAATCTTACTGTTCACTGTTTGACTGGTAGTGTATATAAATGTATCTCTGAGAGGAACTGACCGACTTCAGAAATGTTTCAATGACATTTTCTTTTCTTCATGCCTCCATATAATGCATATTAAAGTAGTGTTTAGAGGAGTAACCAAGGAAACTCTATATTGCTGCTGTTCCATAAGCGCCACCTGCTGTTAGAGAATAAATCTGCATTTTCATTCAGCCCGTCTGCTGTTTTTGTTTTCTGCAGGTGCATAATTTCACAAATTTAAAGTTAGTCCGTTGTGTGTTTGCTTTAAATCTTAAAATTACACAATCCAATTCAAATCAGAAACAACTGCTCAGGCTACATGTATGTGAAAAAAATACTAAATATAAATAGATGAAAAACTATCTATCACCGTTGCAAATCACTTGAACTTTGTGTCAGTACTTTGTGTCAGAGCGAACATAATTTAGGAATAGTAACCCGCCAAACTGGCTAGTGATTTGACAGCATTATCCGCCACAGCTGATTTTCCCCCACATTTGGTGGGTTGGCGAGTGTTAATTTCAAACCCTGGCTAAAATATGTTTAATAGGGGTGTAACAGTACATGTATTAGTTCAGAACCGTCATGGTAAGGACATCACAGTTAGTCAGAAGACGACGAAATACAGTCATAAGCGATCAATCCAGAAGGGGGCGTGCATGGTAATGCAACTGTAACTGTCCCAACAGGAAAAGTCAGAAGAAGAGCCAATGTATGCACCAATCCAAAAGAAGAATGTCGAGTTCAGATGGCATGCAAGAGTTTGAAGAACCACATGCTTGTTTTAAATCAGCAGTGTGGGAAAGTTTTTAGGTTCTAGAGATGCGCCGGTCTACAGGCTATAAGTCAGAACTGGTTTTTAGTTTTTAGTCTCTATTCCAGAATTGCAAACAAACTGCATTGCAATCATTTCCCAAAATGTAACTTGTGTGGAACTCTTAAGAAGTCTGTAAATAGGAGAAAATACTGTACCAGGCAGATCAAGCTCACTGTTTGTAAATATAGGAAGACAAATACGTCTAAGTTTACACTGCCAGTCAAAAGTTTTTGAACAGTAAGAATTTTAATGTTTTTTAAATAAGTCTCTTCTGCTCACCAAGCCTGCATTTATTTGATCCAAAGTACAGCAAAAATAGTAAAATTGTGAAATATTTTTACCATTTAAAATAACTGTTTTCTATTTGAATTTATTTTAAAATGTAATTTATCCCTGTGATCAAGCCACATTTTCAGCATCATTACTCCAGTCTTCATTGTCACATGCTCCTTTAAAAAATCTTTCTAATATGCTGATTTGATAAATAGAAAGATCCAAAGATCAGCATTTATCTGAAATAAAAAGCTTTTGTAACATTATACACTATACCATTCAAAA
Organism: Labeo calbasu; assembly: GCA_019740295.1. Lineage (NCBI taxonomy): Eukaryota > Metazoa > Chordata > Actinopteri > Cypriniformes > Cyprinidae > Labeo > Labeo calbasu. The sequence goes on along the minus strand of JAHKKF010521147.1, from coordinate 47,511 downwards.
GCCTAAAGCCAGTATTTTTTTTATGGGGGCAAAAAATGATAGAAATTAATACTTTTATTCAGCAAGGATGCTTTAAATTGATCAAAAGTGATAATAAAGACATTTATAATGTTACAAAGGTTTCTACTTCAGATTAATGCAGGCTTGGTGAGCAGAAGAGACTTCTTTAAAAAAAAACATTAAAAATATTACTTTATATTAATATTACTAAATATTACTAAATACAATATATATATATATATATATATATATTTAGTAATATATATTTATATATTACTACATATATAATATATAATATTACTAAATATCACAAAAACTTTTCACTGTATATGTATCTCTGAGAGGAACTGACCGCCTTCAGAAATGTTTCAATGGCATTTTCTTTTCTTGATGCCTCCATATAATGGATATTAAAGTAGTGTATACAGGAATAACCAAGGAAACTCTATATTGCTGCTGTTCCATAAGCGCCACCTGCTGTCAGAGAATAAATTTGCATTTTCATTCAGCCCGTCTGCTGTTTTTGTTTTCTGCAGGTGCATAATTTCTAATCAAGAAAGTTAGTCCATTCTGTTTTTGCTTTAAATCTTGAAATTACAGAAACAACTGCTCATGCTACATGTATGTAGCAGTACTGTTTTTGTTTTTTTTTAATAAATGAAAATATCCATTCATTGTTGTACCGAACCCATATTGAACCGTACGAACCGAACTGTGACTTCTGTGTACCGTTACACCCCTAATATCTAAATATGAGTAAAATAAATGCCGCTTTGTTTGATTATTTCTCAGTATAGTGAAAAGAGCAAAGAGCTTCCTACAATCAGTTTTGTGACTGATTAACATACTGAAAAAAAGTGATATCGGTCCGGTCCATTTGGGTCTACTCCCAGCAAACCCTTTACTCCTTTAATGTGATGAGACAGAGAGGTGGATGTCCTCATGAATCATTTGTTTAGATTGTGCATTTGCACTGGCACTTAGATAGAGATGCTGATTGCATAACAGTGTTGTGTTATGACATTTTCAAAGATGTGTACTATAAAATTAACATGGTATGCCCCAAGCATGTCGCAAAATGAAAAACACTGCAAACACATTTTCAAAAGAAAGATGGAAATAAGCATTCATGCATCACTGATGTAGGGTGTTTTGGTTAGTCATTATAAAAAAGGTCACATTTTACAATAAGGCACAGGGGGCATTTTCTATTCCTAGAAATGTTTTATTATTATTTTTTTTTCAAAATACATTTTAAATGCATTTAAGGTTATTTTTTTAATTAACATGTTGAATGACAGGACTACAAATGAGAGCTTTGCACCCGAGCACAAAAGCATGCACATATTTTACCGCAGTATGTTCTGGAGACAGCAAGAAAAGAGTTTGATGTATGTCCTAGGCATGTTGAACGAGGGATTTCAAAGGAAAGGCTAATCCATCAATCGCATGCAAAACACTCCTCGTTTCAGTCTTCGTGTCATGGTTAAGTGCACTGAAGCACACAAGCAAACCCTAGATTCTCCACACACACAACATGTTTTCTTCGGGTACCAAATGCATTTGCTTTAATTCGGAGCAGCTGAAAATATCTCATGTAAAATGTATAAAGCGTGAAGTCTTTCAGGAAGTCGCTAATAAACAGGAAGGCAGCACAGGCCCTGTGTTCCTCCTCCTCACTAGATTTAGCACTAGAAGCACGCAGCCCTGCTGCACAATTTATCAAAGCAAATTTATGAATCAATTGTCATCTCTCCTACTGACAAGCAACTGAGCTCTCCCTCTAACGGCTTGACAAATGGGACGCAAAGCTATAAGAACAGCGCGCCGGAGCTGCTTTCCAGAGTTATTATCTTCTTCATGGCTGATTATGACCAAATGCAGCCTTCATTTAGAAAATCTGACTCAGTAGAGGTCAGAAAAACTTGTGTCATGCAGCATCCCACAAACACCTCTGCAAAACCTCACAGAATCCATTTCAAAAACTGTATATATGACGCATATGTTCACTAACTGTCCTTGTGGAGAATCCAAAGTCCTTTAGCCATCAATAAGGATTGTTTTGCCACAGTAATCCTACTAAAACTCACAAAAGCACACTTACTACATCCAACATGTCAAAGGCCTCGTACACACTGCAGATGGGTCATTCTCAAAATAAGGTGACTGCGGAAAGTCATGGAATAGATTTATTTGAAATAGTTAAGAAACTCCATGTAACCATACTATAACCTAACAGTGTATTGAATAATATGAATTACATTTTCTTAATTGCTTGAATTTGCCAAGTGCCCTTGTGCCCTGCATCCGGTATACCACGACTATGACATTTATAGTTATTTATTTGTTTATATTTTAAAATCAATTTGTTTTCCATGGTTATGCTTTAGTGCACAGTCTACCAAGTGTGCAAAACAAACAATAACTTAAAGTATTAAGAAAACATAAATAATTAAAAAGGAAAATATGTCCCTTTTTTTTTCGTCACTGGTGTTACCAGTGTTAAAAAACTGCATTGTAAAAGAGGGAAAGGTCAAAGGTCAAAGTTTAGAGTTAATATGCCTACATCCATACTGTATTTAGGGCCGTATTAAATTAATTTGACTTATTATTTTTTATTTTATTTTTTATTTTTTATTTTTTTGCTTTAACTTTTCTGTATTTCATTTTTTTATTAATCAAGAAGTATGTATAATTAACTGAAATCATGAAACTTACACAATTTAGCAACAATTTAATCAATTGTATTAAATAAATATTGTATTATTATACATTTTTAAGGCCTTATAAAATATGTTTTTTTCTCACAAATTCAGTTTATAGGGCCCTATTAAATCCATTTTATTTTTTTGCTCCCCAAAATTCTGTTTTTTTTTTTTCCACATTCAGGTTTTTTTTCCCGCTTTAACTTTTCTGGAATCCATTTTCTTTTTTAATAATCAAACAGAATGTATAAATAATTGAAATCATGAAACTTGCACAATTTAACAACAATTTATTAAATTACATTTTTTAAGGCCCTTAAATTTTTTAAATGCAATTTCAGTTTTATTTTTATTTTTATTTTATTTTTTGGATTAAATTTTGGTTCAATTGTAATAATCAAAAGTATCTCTATACTTTTTTCAGTAACAATGTTGTGTATTTGCATTTTTCTGCAAAATATATTCTGGTAAATAATTAAAATAATTAAAAATAATGTTATAATAATAACTTTATTAGTAGTAGTAGGCCTAATACTATCATTACATTAAGTAATATATTTGTCACACATTCAAGTTAAACCAAACTTTTATTTTGACGGGCTGCTGTGAAGACCTTTAAGTTTCTGTTTGTATGAGAACAGTTTTTCTCAAAAGAAATTGTAAAATTCTAATGAAGTGACTCTCAGGGCAGTTCTAGAAATTATTTCTTTAGATTAATAGTTCTAGGAGTGTTTATGCATTCAAGTGTATATACTCAGGCAGCAGAGGCTGAAAACATTGAGCGTCACAAGCTTTAGTATGTGTGTCGTAAATGAAACCGCACGTCTGCGCAATTTATTCACTTAATTCTTTAATTAGTCTTTTTGCGACTTAATATTCACAGACACTAGTCCATATTGCATTTTGATTTAACTGAATTGACCTACTTTTGATCTATCCACCCAAAATTTGGTAAAATCCGTGACATTCTGCGTTTTACAGTAATTTCCTTTTTTCTTGACTGGATTCCACGATTTCGTCCTCGTTTTCCGCACTGCGGAAATCATAGGGTCCTATATATATTAGGTGAAAAACAGTATGTGAGCCAAGCAGTATGTCTACATTTACAGTATTCATAAAACAGTAGGCGAAATACCTAGACGTCCTACTACTTCTGGCAAATCTACAGTGCACACTCATTGGACACTTTACTATCCCATGAAGCCACGTGAGAAGATTTGTCAAGGGTAGTGAAGCCACACAACTGGCAATGTAGGTCACATAACAGTGACAACATTCCTGACATACGTCCAAATTTCATTCAAACTACACACATTCATACTAGAGCCCTGCACGGGCCTCAAATATAGAATTCTTGGCCTGAGTCTGACCCGAGCCCGTCCCAAAACAGCTTACACTACTGTTTCAGCAATCAAAATAGTTCAGTTTTACATGTAATGGCAAAGTGAATATATTTCTTTTTTTGAGCACGTTTTGAGCATTTTTTTGTTCGTTAAATATAAGTTTTTGTTTTCTAAAGTAATGACCTCCATTTATACGCATATGAATGTGTCAGATTGGAAACGCAAGCCCCTGCAAAGATATTTCACATTTGAACTCTTGTTACATGTGAATTCTTGTTACATTTTAGATGTATTATCATATGTTATGTGTTGAATTTAAGGTTTTAAAGGGGTCATCGGATGCAAAACTCACTTTTACATGTTGTTTGAACATAAATGGGTTGTACACAACCACCCTATCATGATAAAAATCCACCCAGTGGTATTTTTGTAATCTTTATAAGAAATATCCCCTTTTTCAAATCAAGCCATTCTCAGCTTCTTGTCGGTGTGACGTCACACCGACAAAGGCCGCTCCCACAATAGTTGATTGACATGACCGTCTTACCTTAAACCCGCTCCGATTGAGATGTGAACAGTTCGACTCCGACTGCCATTGTTTCAACTCAGAGGCAGGGGAAGACAAGAATGTCTCCGATTGAGCAATTGAGGTGTTCTGTTGTTGGATGTAATAATGATCATAGCAGTCATCATTCATCATTTACTCCAGACATCTGAGCTGCTGAAGATGCAGAGGATTAATGTTACTTTTGTTTTAGAAGGAAATGCGCCAGACCATCTACATAAATGCGTCTATGTTCGTGCGAATCGTTCGTGATGCAGCTTCACCTACAGCAGAAGTGAGTATAATGGTTTTTATGCATCTTTGCAAATCGCCTTTCTTAATAAGGTGTTAGTTATCAAGTTTCGTGGCTAAACGCGGCTAAAGTAAACAGACCGGCTCATCACCCCACAGAAGAGAGGGGCGGGGTGAGCAGAGCTCATTAGCATTTAAAGGAACATGCAATAGAGTGGCTCGCCTTAAACAGGGCTGATTTTGACATGGTAAACAGGGTGTTTTTTACACTACCGCATTCGATGACCCTTTTAAAAAGATGCTGCAGAGCATGACATCACATCATGACCGTTGCAGCATGCGAGGGAATTTTGCATGCTTAAAGTCTAGTGTTACCGTGGCTTAATAAATCATTCTCAACTGTAACGGGTGTACTTTTATTTGTGTGCGCTCACAATATCAATAAAATGTTGTGCTTTTATAAAATAAAGAGAATGATGCATTTCTGCAGTCTATGTCTTGAACAGGAGCGCTTCACAAAAATGAACCAAAACTCAGCAAATACATGCATCACAGACATGATAAATATATCTATAGAAAGCTTTAAATGTCCACTTAATAAAATAAATCGAAAACAAAACTCTTTCATTATGTAATCCGTAAAGATGGATTTCTCTGTAAAGGCGTGTCCAATGAGGAGATGGCGAGTCAGGATCGTCAACTTTATCCTTTGCCTCACTGACTCAAATAACACTAGTTTATTAATAATAAATAATTCAAATATCTCCTTACTATTTCCCCCCGACACATTCATGGTAGTTACTTTTGCTGGTGGTTTGTGGCAAGCTTTAGCACTTGAACGCGGAAATCTTCCAGCTGCGCTGGAGGCGCGCTCGCTGCTACTGCTGCTGGTGGGACACTAAAAACCATCCGAGCCGCTCTTGACAGTCGCGGTAGCCTGGTCTTGTGTTGTTTCCACCAGAGCAGCAATTTTTTTTTTTCATCACCATAACTGGATGGATGTCTAAAATAAGGAAAAGCCTAAAACAGGCCCAATGCCTGCCCCACGTCTGAACTATGATGTGAAAATTGGCTCGAAGCCCGGCCCTAGGGGCGTAAAAAAGTCAGGGCCGTCAGGCCGGGGCTAAAATGCAGGGCTCTAATTCATATTATATAAAACATTTTTTAAAAATTTGCTAAGTAAGTTTCAAACCATATGTAGTACCTATACAGCATGCAATTTCGCATGTTATGGTTAGCTATCAAAGTTTCATTACTGAGTCTTGCATTCTGTACAGACAGAACATTAATCACTCCTGCATTTAAATGCAGCTGCCACTCCCAGAACTTTGCGGTGTGTACGTGTCTGTAGCTCAGTGGGTGAGAAAACAAAGAAAATGTGCTGAATAACTCAACTCCTTTCACAACAATTGCACCTTTAATTATTACACCACACATTGCCATTTGACAGATTTTTCCTCCTTTTTTTAATCACGGCACATCTGTCTAGGGGATACACACCACTAAAAAGAATGATTTCCCTGAGGTGTGCTGCCGCCCCTGGCATCTGTTCCATAGCCAAAGTGCACCTCGACCAGTCAAATACGAGATGGATGGTGCACTGACGGAACTCTAGAGCTGCTGCACTGAGCCCAGTCAAAATGGGCCCATGAAAAATACTGTACCACAGGGCAGTGTTTCCCAACAACTTTTTGACTTAGATATACCCACAGCCCCTCAATAAGACTACAAGTGTTTATTTTATTGAACTTCATATCTTTAAGCACTATCATGAATATTATTACTGATCAAGCAAGTGGCTTTCCTACAAAATAGCTCTGAAATAATAATGCACATATGATTTCCTATTAGCCCTTCTTGGGAATCACTTGCACATGTCATAGCTGCATAGGTCACAACTGATCTTTAAACAGAGTATATATATATTTAATTTATAAACTGTTTCTATGCTGGTGAGATAAAATTCAAAAGTAATCAACTGAAAAACTTCCCTAGAGCAATGAATATAATATTTGCCAGCAAAATGGGTCTGTGTGAATATTCTAATAAGAGAGTTAAACTGTTCTTTTGTGCTCCACTCCTGATTCCTTTCCATAGAGATGGCCTTTGCCACAGGGTGCTTTTTAAAGTTGCTTAATGAAGGAGGCTTACAGTGGGCTGTGATTGACAAAGGCCAATTTAATCTGCCTATTAGTCAAACACACGGTGGGAGCAGCTAATTATAGTGGGAGGCGCTCCAGCTCCTTCGTTTTACATTGCCAGAGATCTTTTGTAGCTTTAAATCATGCAAATCCAATTGTCTGAAACATCTCTCTAAGCCTTTGTCCTGTTATACAACAGCTAGTTCCGGTTTCGAAAGTGCTGATATAACAGTTCAATAGCACTGGGATTTTTTTACTTCTATCCCTTTGCTTGTTAGTGTTGATTTCAAGACAGGCTGTCAATATGACCATTACTGTTGGGTTTTTTTTATCACTCTTTCTGTTAATAAGTGAATCAATAATTTAATCAATTTGTTCAAACCCACCGATTCATTCAATTATCAAAAAAGTGGCTGTTTTTATGAGTGAGTCTTTGAATCGCTCATTTAACCAATTTGATCTAACACACTGATTAATTCAGGGACAAAATAGAGAACTTCTTTATGACTGAGTCATTGAATCAATCATTCAGCCAATTTGTTCAAACACACTGATTCGTTTCATCATCAACAAAGTAACTGTCTTTATGAGTGAGTCACTGAATCATTAACTTAATCGATTTATTCAATCCCACTGATTCATTCAATTATCGAAGAAGTAACTGTCTTTATGAGTGAGTCACTGAATCATTAATTCAATCGATTCGTTCAAACCCACTGATTCATTCAATTATCAAAGAAGTAACTGTCTTTATGAGTGAGTCACGGAATCATTAATTTAACTGATTCATTCTAACCCACTGATTCATTCCATTATGAAAGAAGCAACTGTCTTTATGAGTGAGTCATTGAATATTCATTTAACCAGTTTGATCTAACACACATTAATTTAAGGAAAAAACAGTCAGAGTGAGTCACTGAATCAATCATTCATCCAATTTGTTCAAACTCCCTGATTCATTCCATTATCAAAGAAGCAACTGTCTTTGCGAGTGAGTCATTGAATCATTAATATAACCAATTAAATCGAACACACTGTTTCATTCAGAAACAAAATAGTGACTGTGTGTATGAGTGAGACATTGAATTTATTCAACTGATTTGTTCAAACCCACAGATTCATTCTATTATCAAAAAGTAACACCCTGCGTCCCAATGTGCATACTATCCACCCTATCTGCCCTAAATAGTATTGAAATTTACTGGTATCCCATAGAATTTAGGGTGAACAGTATGCACATTGGGACGCGACACTGTCTTTATGAGTGAGTCACGGAATCAATAATTTAACTGATTCATTCAAACCCACTGATTCATTCCATTATCAAAGAAGCAACTGTTTTTATGAGTGAGTCATTGAATCAATAATTTAACCAATTAAATCTAACACACTGTTTAATTTAGAAATAAAACAGTGACTGTGTGTATGAGTGAGTCATTGAATTATTCATTCAACTGATTTGTTCAAACACACTGATTCATTCCATTATCAATGTCTTTATGAGTGAGTCACTGAATCATTAATTTAACCAATTAGTCCAAACTCACTGATTCATTCAGGAACAAAATGTGACCCTGGACCACAAAACCAGTCATAAGGGTCATTTTTTCCAAATTGAGATTTATACATCATCTGAAAGCTGAATAAAAAAGCTTTCCATTGGAATCTGAGGGTGCAAAAAAATCTAAATATTGAGAGAATCACCTATAAAGTTGTCCAAATTAAGTTCTTAGCAATGCATATTACTAATCAAAAGTTTTGATATATTTACAGTAGGAATTTTACAAAATAACTTCATGGAACATAATTTTTACTTATTATCCTAATGATTTTTGGCATAAAACAAAAATCAATAATTTTGACCCATACACTGTATTTTTGGCTATTGCTACAAATATACCCCAACGACTTAAGACTGGTTTTGTGGTCCAGGGTCACAAATAGTCTTTGTGAGTGAGTCATTAAATCATTAATTCAGCTGATTCGTTCAAACCCACTGATTTATTCTATTATCAAAAAGTAACTGTTTTTATGAGTGAGTTATTGAATCATTAATTTAATCAATTTGATCTAACACACTTATTCATTCAAGGAAAAAATAGTAACTGTCTTTATGAGTGAGTCATTGAATGATTAATTCAATTGATTTGTTCAAACTCACCGATTCATTCCATTATCAAAGAAGCAACTGTTTTTATGAGTGAGTCACTGAATCATTCATTTAACCAATTTGATCTAACTGCTTTTAAGAGTTTCGTAAGTTCATTCAAACTATTCTTGTTCCAAAAAAGAAACAAGTGAGTGGCTACATCTAAACTAGGTACTTCTTGAGAAGAAACAAGTACTTGTACTTTAAAAAAAAAGTGTGTTCAATATGGTACGAATGCATGTAGTATAATTGTACCTACCAGCGTTAGTTGTATAGTTTCACTACTATGCACAAAGTCATAGCCTCATGGGAAAATTGCGAATGTTAGGTATACTGCTTCGCCTACTGTTTTATGAACACTATAAATTCTGACATACTACTCTTTTTTACATACTGTTTTTTTGTCTGGTATATAGTAGAAAAGTCTGCATATTCGGATCCACTGTCTGTATGAGTGAGTTAATGAATCAATCATTCAAGTGATTTGTTTAAACACACTGACTATTTCAGGTATGACTTTTGTTATGAGACATTGAATCATTTGTTCAATAAATTCAATCAAAGAGTGATTAATTCAGGAACAAAACACCACTGCTGTGTGTTTCTTAGAAGAAAAAAAAAAGGTTCACTCTGCTGTTTTGGAACAATATCCACTGATGGTGCAAAAATTTCCATAATTACATAACTAGACATATTATGTTCATAAAGTGAGTTATTCAATATTAACATTTTTCTTTTAACTGAATTCAGTATCACACTCCAACAATATCACAGTCCAAAAAATCATGCTTTTGTTCTGAATATCAGCACAGCTGTAATTACCAATGCCAAATCACAGGAAGTCCAGCAGAATCTCACCGTTTCTGTATTGTAATCATGTACCAGTGTAAACAAACCGAAACACATTGGTAAGTACAACAGCAAATGGCCACTGAAGCATCTGCCATCCTGTCCGCGTTCTCTTTTTGATGTCTATGCCAGCTGGCAGAGGGCACCAGGGGCACGAGTTCACCTACCCGGCTGTGCTGATGTCACGACCGACGGGTCACAGTCTGGGGTGGCATCTACACTCCATCTCAAGACCTCTCTCCAGGGGTCCTAGGTGTTCGGTTAACATGGCCACCAAGACCATAAAGCTCTATTAATCCATCACTCTGTGCCCCTGACAGGTGGGCAGGTGAACCCTGGGGCACCCTCAACACACAATGCCAACAAAATGGAGGAGGCCAGAACCTTGGTTCAGATCGATACGCACCCACCCAGAATACAAAACTAGTCTGCTATTCATTACCAGCCGTAACAACCCCTGGCTCTGTCTCATTCATCAGCCCGGGCTCTTTCTACTCAGTTATCATCTAACCTCAGAGTCCGTGGGTGAATAAACGATGCTACAAACCCAAGCAACATCATCAGGGAGCGAAAGAGGGATGAGTAGTAGCAGAAAAGAATAGGGAAAACCCTGAAGTCAGCTGCCTAAGGGCCGCCGGGCCCCGCTACGCCCACCGTAGTCAGTCACTCCATACATCTGTCATGCTCACGACCAATTGGATTATCTGTCCTTGGTTGTAATTTACAAGCTCAAGTAAATCCTGCTACATGAAGGACAAATTTTGAGGCGTAAGCTGAGTTGTCTTGAGAGCAGCGTGAAACCTCAGATGCCGTTTGCCACGCCTCTCCTTCATAACTCGCCGTTTATGTCTACCATAAAGTTTACAGACTCGTTTTTATATACAACCGAATATTATTTACGACACAAGCCAAATCACACAGCACTGTAATCAAGGTTGATGCCATCGCCTTGGACCGGCATATACTGAGGACAGAGTTTTTCGGATACAGTGTTTCCCACCTTTCTTTTTTCTGACAGCCTCATTAGTAAAGATCAAATATGCTAATTGCCTTTATCACCATAAACAATAAACTATTAATATTAATGATGAGGAAGCAACATTTCAGAAAAAATGACATTATTAGTATATAATTTTGTAGGCTTGATCAAATCATGAGATTAATTATCATGCAATCATAATTAAAGGAGAAGTCCACTTCCAGAACAACAATTTACAGATAATGTACTCACGCCCTTGTCATCCAAGATGTTCATGTCTTAAAGAAATTGTGTTTTTTGATGAAAACATATCGGGATGACTGATGTGGTGCCCTGAATTTGAACTTCCAAAATGCAGTTTAAATGCGGCTTCAAACGATTCCAAACGAATGTTGTAAATGATTCTAGCCGAGAAAGAAGGGTCTTATCTAGCAAAACGATCGATTATTTTAATAAAAATAATCTAGTCTTGTCTTGCTCTCCCTGAACTATGTGTATTCTGACTCTAGACAGTTAGGGTATGTCGAAAATCTTCAACACCAACTTCAAAATCACCCTATATCGGTGTTTTACCTTTTTTGTTAAGTGTGTTTGATCTTCTTTGCATGTTCACTTTGCAAAGACTGGGTCGGAATTTGAGGAAGAAAATATGATTGGAGTTTTTCGACATACCCTAACTGTCTTGAGCCAGAATACACAGAGTTCAGGGAGAGAAAGACAAGACGAGCCTTTGAGATTAAAAAGTATTTAAATTGTATTATTTTAATAAAAATAACTGATCGTTTTGCTACATAAGACCTTTTTCCTCAGCTGGGATTGTTTACAACTGCATTTGGGATCGTTTGAAGCCGCATTTAAACTGCTTTTTGAAAGTTCAAACTCGGGGCACCATATCAGTCCATTATATGGAGAAAAATCCTGTAATGTTTTCATCAAAAAACACAATTTCTTTACGACTGAAGAGAGAAAGGCATGAACATCTTGGATGACAAGGGGGTGAATAAATTATCTGTAAACTGTTCTGGAAGTGAATTTCTCCTTTAATCATGTAGTTTTTGCTACATTTCATAATTAATATAATAAATAAATAATATGTGGTCACTTATTATTTTGCTTGTTTTTTCCTTGTACACTATATTGCCAAAAGTATTGGAACACCCCCTTCTAATGAACAGGTTTGACTACTTTCCATGGGTACAAATCTTTATATTTAAGCACGCAATGATTTTCTAGGGAATTGTGTGCTTATAATTTTATAGCAAAAGTTTGGATAGGACCCTTTAAGGCAAGGTTTATAAAGAAATGATTGAACTGGACTGGTCTGCATAAAGCAAAGTCCCAATCCCAGCTAAACACCTCTGGTGTGACTTTAAATGCAGACCTTGAGCCAAAAATTCAACACCAAACACCAATGATTTGTATATATGGGTGCAGTCGTTTTAGACACTGCCAAAACGGTTGAAACAGAGATGGAAATACAATTTTTAAATACATGAATTGTTTTCATCTTTGTTGCCACAGTTTTGGAAGTGCCTTTTTCTGTTCTAAAAAAGGGGGTGTCCCAATACTTTTGTCCATAAAGTGTATGTAAAAGCTTTTGTTAGAATAGAAAAGGGTCCTGTCCAAACTGTTGCTATAAAATTAGAAGATCACAATTCCCTAGAATATCATTATATGCTTAAACATTAAGATTTGCACTCAGGGAAAGTACTAAAGTAGTCAAACCTGTTCATTAGAAGGGGTGTCCCAGTACTTTTGGCAATATAGTGTATAATTCTGTAAATATTGTTCAGTGTTTTGCACAGGCGAATCGCTTTCTTCGTTTTCCTCATAAGACCTCAATATACTGTCAGAAACCATTGATATTAATTTTCTGTCATCTGATATACTTTTTTGGACTCTCAAAGTGACATTAACTGTTGACTTACATTTTATAAATCACCAAGCACCACAGTTTCAGCTAAAAATCTTCCTTACTGTTCTACTTCTAAAAAAGTAACCTTCATATTGAATGGCCTGAGGGTGAGTAAATTAATGGCCAATTTAAATTTTGGGGGTGAACTATCCCTTTAAGATTTTAAAAACGTTAAATATCACATACTGTATTCTACCAGATTTGACTAATGCGAATTTATAATCTAATAACATTGCATAAAATTATATATTTATTCTTGATTTTAAAATATAATAAATTGTATTTATTAATATTTTATTATTTATATTTACATTTTTTTCATTAAAAATGAACTGTGTTAACAGCTACATGTGTAGCAATACAAAAAAGAATATTAATATTTAATTTGTGCAGTCTAAAGTCTGGATAAAATCATTAGATTAAATTTTGCTACATTTTGTAATTAATTCTGCACAAAATATGTGGCTACTTATTATTTTTCTGTATTAAACATACAGTAGTTCATTGTTCATGTTAGTTTACAGTGCATTAACTAATGTTAACAAACACAACGTATGATTTTAATAATGCATTAGTAAATGCTGTAGAAGTTTTGTTCATTCTTAGTTTGTGTTAACTAATGTAGTTAACTAATGTTAACTAATGAACCTTCAAATTTTCATTTTTTGGTGAACTGTCCCTTTAAGATTTTAAAAACGCTAAATATCACATACTGTATTCTACCAGATTTGACTGATGCAAATTTATAATCTAATAAAATTGCATGCAATTATATATTTTATTCTTTCTTTTAAAACATAATAAATTTTATTTATTAATATTTTATTATTTATATTTACATATTTTTCCTTAAAAAGGAACAGTGTTCAGAGCTACATGTGTAGCAATACAAAAAAAAATAATATTAATATTTAATTTGTGCAGGATAAAATCATTAGATTAATTATGGTCAATTCAATCATACTTAATTATGTAATTTTTGGTACATTTTGTAATTAATTCTGCACAAACTATGTGGCTACTTATTATTTTTCTGTATTAAACACAGACTAATGTTAACAAACACAACTTATAATAAATGCTGTAGAATTCATTCTTAGTTCATGTTAACTAATGTAGTTAACTAATGAACCTTCAAATGTTCATTTTTTGGTGAACTATCCCTTTAAGATTTTTAAATCCATAAATATCACATGCTGTATTCTTTGACTGATGCAAATTTAAAATCTAATAAAATTGCTTAAAATGGTATATTTTGTTCTTATATTTTAAAATATACTAAATATATCATTTATTCATTTTTATTATTGATATTTATATATTCTTCCCTTAAAAAGGAACTGTGTTCGGAGCTACATGTGCAGCAGCAGTACAAAATCCCCATGGGGGACATGTGCTCCCCACGCTGGAAATCAGCATTCCGATAGATACCAACACAGAGAAAAAGCCATCAGACAGGATGTAAAAAATCCTCCACAGATCCATCCTTCAGCCCACAGAATGGGAGGCTCTTGTGCTTTGTGGCTGTGACAAGAGGAAGAAGTTTCTGAAAACAAGCCCCAGTCTGTGTCTGGCAGAGCAGCTGCTCTCAGACTGTTTATGGCTGTGCTGCCACGGAGGCTCACAGTGTGAAAGTCGACAGTTCACGCCGAATTAATTATTCATTCGGAGGAACCTTATTAAAATGCATCTTTTTTTTTTTTTGCTGCCTTGAAATATAATTGCAAGTAATAAGCCAAGAGGTCAACGAGGCATTTACAAGCCTGATCTACCGTCATACTATCTCAGCCCTATGTTGTTTTAATAGGCTAAATTAATATGAAGGGGTATGGTGTTTTCATCATAAACTGTTCAGCGATTAATGATTCCATCATTTTTGGGGTAATTTTCTCCTATCTGCCTGGGTGGGGGAGGAGGTGTATTTGGATCTTATCAAGGAGAATTGAATGTAAGGATGTAGCTTCTATTCATCATTTGATCCATGAATACGGCGCTCATATGTCTGGAGCCCCTGAAGCGTTCTCTGAAATGATTCAACTTAAGATTTTTATCCAAGTCAATTTGCATCAGTTTGCCTGTCAGCAGTTCCCAAACCGAGTGAATGGAAATGGCAAAGACTTCATCAGTAGCATTGCTCACACAAAAGCCTCCAGATATAATACATACTACAGTTTTGTCACGGCAGGATGAAGGTGTGTTCATGTCATGACGGCATTACTGTAATTACGAGATTCTGGATTATAAAAAGCACTATTCACACAAGCATACGTACCATACAGGTTAATGTAGCTAGCACATAGTTGAATGTCCCACTTAAAATAACCTATAACTTTATTAATAAGCTGCTTGCATAATGACTATTATTTGTAGTACTGTGGCTTTGTCTATTGATTACTCAAACCACAGAGGTTCATTTTTGCGCTAATAGTGTTGCCATAAAAATACATAATTCTAAGTTGGAGGACATGAACCGCCCTGAGTAGAACGTTTAGAGTTGTCATCTAGTAATTATGGTTATTATGACATGGCGTGAACGCAGTGTGTCTCCACTTTACTTAAAAATTTTAGGATATCAGTGGTAAGTTTCAGCTCTGTATCACGTCTACTGTAGATGGACATCAGGCTCCAAAAAATATTTTAATATTTTTAATAATAATATTATTTAGTATTATTATTACTATTATCATTATTATTATTTTTTTTTTTTACAATTATTTCTCATTTTTTTATTATTTATTTCCTTCATTAGGTAAACAAATTTGCAGGTCTGGCAAACAACAACAACAACAACAACAACAATATAATAATATTAATAATAAAAAATAGATTTTAACTATAATTATTTCTATTATAAACTATACAAATTATACATTGCTGTTATTATTATTATTTCTATTATTTTATTATTATTACTATTTCAAACTATTAAAGTTATACATTATTATTATTATTATTATTATTAATAATAAACAATATATTTTATTATTTTATCACATTTGTTTATTTAATTAATTACAGTATTTCCTGCATTAAAAATAGTTGTAGTTTGGCAAATAATAATAATAATAATAATAATAATAATAATAATGTTTTTACTATTGTTACTATTATAAACTACACAAATTATAATTTTTTCTTATTTATATTATTATTTATCTTGTAAACTAAACAAATTATACATAATAATAATAATAATAATAATAACAATAATAACAATAATAATAATAAAATTATTATATTATTATTATATTGTTTAAAATTATTCAGTAAAGTATTTCCTGAATTAAAAAAACAGTAGTAGTTTTGGCAAACAACAACAACAACAATATTATAATAAAAATAATAACACAATGTTTTTACTGTTACTATTTCTATTATAAACTACACAAATTATACATTATTATTATCATTATTATTAATAACAATAACAATAATATTATTATTTATATTATAAACTATACAAATTGTACAGTAATAATAATAATAATAATAATAATAATAATAATAATAATAATAATAATAATAAACATTAATTTTTAATCACAATCTTTTTTTAATAATTCATTACAGTATTTCCTGCATTAAAAAAAATAGTGGTAGTTTTGGCAAACAACTTTATTATTATTATTATTATTATTATTATTATTATTATACTAAACAAATTATACATTAATAATACTACTACTAATATATATATATATATATATATATATATATATGTATCAAATTGACATTCCTAATTATATAAAATATATTAAAAAAACTTTTTAATAATATATAAATTTTTTAGATTTATAGTGATACAGCCAAACTAAGCTGAAATGATGAACACCGGAATAAAAAAGACATTAGGGCCACCTGTGTGTTAATATAGAGCCTGTAGAGGATTGTAGGGCAATAAATAACCAAATTAAGAGGTCTATTAGAGCTTCAAACTGAGCTGTGATACTCACAATGTGCAACTGCAGATAGTCTCCGAGGCCCTGGCTGCTCTCCACCTGCACCAGGATGGCATCACTCTGCTGGGTGCTGAAGCCCACGGCCAAACGGTCCGCCCTGGTGCTTGGCCGATCATTGGGGGCCCAGGTATACGTGATGAGCGCTCCTCCTCTCCCAAAAATATATGTGGTCCCAGCTGCCAAATGAAGGAAGACACGTAATATGAGCAAAGGATTTAAAGATGTTTCATGAGACAATAGAAAATAAGAATGGAAGCGAGATGTGGAGCAGCACAGCAGGAGGGATGCGGCAATGTGAATGTGTGAGGCAAGATGGATGCTAAAGAACCAGCTCACATCGCATATTTGCCCTGCACTCTGCCTCATATGAGATAAAAGCGTCTCTGTCTTTAATAAGTTGCCATCTGTTCAGATGTGCCTTGAATGCTCATTTGCAACGTGTTTCCTTAGTGACAAACGTCATATTCAGGACTGCCATTTGAGATACAAGCATCCTGCATCAGTTTAGAGCTGAAACGCCTTATTGGCCTTGAAAAGCAGGGCCCATTTCATTGCGAACTCCACCAACTTCTTGCCCTCTTGTTGCTCTCGTTCTTCGCCGCGTACTTGGGCGCTAATATTTCACTGCGATTGGACATGGCATCGAATCACAGCGGCTGTATAGAAATGAGGATCTGAAATGGAGCCAGTGCCGTGCTGCGTCAGCTTGGTAAGAAACCACCGCAGGGCGGGACGGATGCCCGACATACTTTAAACTGCCAAGCTATCCGCGCTGAAACAGCCCTAGAGAATGAACCTGGGCAACTGTGTTGACCGATTTGCCAGGGTAAAATGAGAGGTTGTAATGTGAGCTGCCTCACTGTTGAAGCGCAATCGCACAGTAATGGGCAAAGGTGAATAAAGTCCAGCTATACTTAATGAACAATGTAGAAAAACACATCAAGAAGGTCCCAGAAGCAAAAGATATATAAAACAATTTAAAAGAATGTTTTAGATCTTTCCTTAGATCTAACTTCAATATTCTGAGGTATTTTTGCAATTACAGCTGATATGCTGGTTGAAGGTCTCTTCATGATAGCAATCACTAAGTTAAAGGTACAATTCACCCAAAAATGAAAATTACCCTCAAGCCATCCTACCTGTATGTAACATCGTTCTTTCAGGTGAATACATTTGGAGTTATATTAAAAATGTCCTGGCTCTTCCAAGCTTTATAATGGCAGTGAATGGGAGTTGAAATTTCGAAGTCATAAAAAGTACTCCACACGGTTGCCAATGCATTTGTGTGTGAAAAATATTCATATTTAAAACTTTATATATCGTAATCTGTAGCTTCCACTAACTGTGGTAGTGGACGTAGGCGTAGCGTATCTCTGGTGAGAATTTGTGACCGGTGTTTTGTTTTGCTCTCTCCTCTGTACTTCCACGTTCGTCACTTCTTACACGAGCTAGAGATTACGATTTGTAAAGTTGTAAATATGGATATTTTTCTTACACAAACGCATCGATTTACTTCTAAAGGCCTTTATTAACCCCCCTAAGCTGTGTGGATTGCTTTTTATGATGGATGAATGCACTTTAGTGGACTTCAAAATCTCAACAGCCATTCACTGTCATTATAAAGCTTGGAAGAGCCAGGACAAGTTTTAATATAACTCCGATTGTATTTGTCTGAAAGAAGAAAGTCATATACACCTAGGATGGCTTGAGGGTGAGTAAATAATGAGGTAATTTTAATTTTTGGGTGAACTATTCCTTTAAGTGGTTTAAATGTATTTATGCTTTCAAAGTTAGCTTGCTATTGCCAGCCTCTCTGAAATCACCTACCCTAACTTTAAATGTCTGAGAACAACTTCTATATAATATGATATTATACATCCATAAACACAGGTGTCCTACACTTACAGAAAATAGTACAAAAGTATCCCCAATATTTTCCTTAAAGGAGAAGTTCACTTCCAGAACAAAAATTTACAGATAATGTACTTACCCTCTTGTCAAGAAAAAGAAATTAGTTTTTTTTCCAGGAAAATTTTCAGGATTTCTTTCCATATAGTGGACTTCTATGGTGCCCCAGAGTTTGAACTTCCGAAATGCAGTTTAAATGCAGCCAGAGCTATGCAGAGCTAGACAAGATGAGCGTTTAAGGTTAAAAAGTATAGAAATTGTCTTTTTTTTTTTTTAAGAACATAACAGATCGTTCTGCTAGACCCTTCTTCCTCGCCTGGGATTGTTTAGAGCCCTTTGAATCTGGATTTAAACTGCATTTTGGAAGTTCAAACTTGGGGGCACCATAAAAGTCCCCTAAATGGAGAGAAATCCTGAAATGTTTTCCTCAAAAGACGTAATTTCTTTACGACTGAAGAAAGAAAGACATGAACATCTTGAATGACAAGGGGGTGAGTAAATTAATGGACGTTCTTGGATTCAACAGCAACAAAGTTTTGCGAGTTGTTAGTGGTTTGTACTAGCTCATGGGTGCTGGATGCTGCATTGCAGCGGTCTGCTGTCATTTTTTCTTACATGGATCCACTTTTAAGATGTTTTGCGTTCTTTCTGAACCTTATCCTGGAATGTACTATGCTCTTTTTAAATGTTATTGTTTGTCTTTAATATGCATTTTGTCTTTGATGTTATTTTGTTATGCTTGCTTATTTTTTCTAGATGCACTTTCATGCAGAAACAAAAATATGTATTTCATATTTAATGTTATATTGCACTTTTCATCAAATTGAGTAAAATTTAAAATATATGTATACAGAGCATCTATTCACACTAAGTGCAAACAGCATGCTTTGTTGGCAGAGGCTATTTACATTAACTCAGCCCACTAACGTATAGTCAACATTACAAAAGACAGCTACTTAACAACAGCTTCAGTGGTGTAGAAAGTAGTGGTTGTGGTAAAACACGTAGCGGTAACTTTTTGACGACATCGACCCAAGTTCGAATTCACCTTCTGACAAACTCGTTCTTCTTCCTTTTCACATTACATATCAGATCAGAAAGGAATTCATTTTCAATAAAATGAAGGAAATAATCGAAAAGAGTCAAATAAAGTGCCTCACAGATCTCAAAATCATGCTCCAGAAGGAAAAACGATGCATTAAGAGCCGGGGGGTTGAAAACTTTCGAACAGAATGGAGATGTGTACATTGTTCTTATTTTGCCTAAATATCATATTTTCTCATTTAGCACTGCCCTTCAGAGACTACAGAAGATTCTTACATGTTTCCCAGAACACAAAATAAGTTAAATTTACCCTGATCTTCAAATTCTTAATTCATTGTGTTTCCTTCTGAAGCATCAGTGAGTGTTTGAACGTTCTGTAATAGTTGCATATAAGTCCCTCAGCTGTCCTCAGTGTGAAAAGATGGATCTCAAAATCATACAGTCACTGCTGGAAAGGGTTCAAATACCCAAAAATGCTGAAAAAAAACAAAGAATTTGTGGGACCTGAAGGATTTTTCTGAAGAACTGTTCAGGACAAACAAGGGACTCATGAATCACTATCACTAAAAAAAAAACAAAACTGTGGATCATTCAGGTAACAACACAGTTTTAAGAATCAAGGGGATGTAAACTTTTGAACCGGGTCATTTTTTATAAATTCAACTATTATTTTCTCTTGTGGACTATATGTAAACATCTTTTATGTAAAATATATTATTCAAGTCAGTACTAAATAAAAAATAACATGCATTTTGTATGATCCTTCTTATTTTGGTAAAATAATTTGATTCTTTAGGGTGTATGTAAACTTTTGACTTCAACTGTACATTACTGTAAATTGTTACCAAAATTTGAATCGTTTGCCAAAACTAAAAACTGCTCGTACTATTTTTCTCGCTTGTGCTACATATTTTGCTATCTAATGAAATAACATTCAAACAGTCTATTCTGGATGTGCAAAGCACCTGTAACATTATTTAAAAGCTCTTCAAACATCTGTCAGGTGCTTCCCGTTTGTCACGCTCCACACTCGGCATCTGCTGTAAGGCCAGATTTTTGTTCTTCATTGGTACATTGAGACTAAGCTTTCATTGAACGCCCTCCCAACTGATTAATGGTTTGCTAAATGACTGACCTCCCACTTTTCCCTCAAATCTCACCTAAATACCTGAATGCCAAAGTGGAGCCACCTGTCATTCCTGGCGCTTGTGGTCGTCTAAATGAGCAAACAGAGGAGGTGCGGGGAATGTAATTAAGTGTTCTGGCGAGTGGTCCCCTAGGCGGGATGTGGGTTACAGAGCGCTGAACACCTGCTCATGAAAGCTGCTAACTAACTTGTTGAGTTTGGGCCACGATGCATCACAACAACTGTTTGAGCTGCTGAAATATTAGGAACGGTCATAATGAAATGCTAAAACACATGGGATCAATCAGGCCTATTCATTTAATTGGAGCTAAAGTGTCTGTTGTCAGCAGGGTCCAAAATTAACACTTGCCAAGCGCCACATGAAAGTAAAATTTGGTATTGGCTATTAAGTCAATTAAAAATGGTTGCCAGTAATTTAATTTAGAACCGGAACATAATATAAAGTTATAATAATGAGTATATGAATAGTCTGACCCTGACTGATGTAAGCGCCATGTAATTCAAATGAAAGACAAACAAACCGCCTACCACTAACTTTTATGTCAACGGAAAATTTTGAGTTCATCTACAATGCCTGACTTTTTAAAAAAATCTGTAGCTCCATGACGTGACACACATGTGGAATATCTCTCACATTAATTCACCCAGACAAAAATATCAGGAAACAAAACCACAATGTGTCTTGACATTTGTGACAGGCGCCGTTTCATTGAGAGACAGATACTGACTCATCTCATATTATTCTGTGGAAAAACAGCTCAATAATTCCAGCGTCAAAGAGACTTAAATGTATTTTTTAATAAGAAATGATGAAAAATGTAGTTTCACGGTCACCATTGCCAGTTGGGTTGTATAGTGAACCTACTTTACTACATAAACCATTGTGATCGAGACAACCCATGTGACTGCATTGGCCCAAGGACATTTTTTATGGGACGATCAGCCTGAGGTGAAACTTAACCACTGCTATCATGATGCATTCAGAAAGTGTATAAAGTCCCCAAAACAGAATTGATTTCCCCCCTCAGAAGGAATAAGAATTTATTGGCTTGGTTATTTTCTAAATGTTGGAATCTGATTCCACTCTATATCATTTTAAGGTTGTGCTAAACAAATCAATATCACTTCACGTAGGCCTCTGATAATGTTGTCTGCCTTAGATTGGTTGTGACCTATACTCATTTATCTGCCCTTGAAAATTATGACATACAACCATTCGTAGCCCCTTCTATACATGAGAAAAAGGATGCTTGTTTTTTGCAAATTTTCTCAGGAAAAGAGGATGTTGATATGGTACATTTAAGCTGTTAGTGGGCACTCAAAATGTTTCTATTACTCCACAATGGCTCTTTGTCGGGCTTTAGCGTAGTGGAACAAGCGAGGACCAGTGCATTAAGTTCCTGATAGGTTAAGCATTTGTAAACAGTGTTTAATTCAATAAACACACTGAATGAACTGTCTGCACACACCGTCTTTGGGGGAAAAAAAAAAGTCTTGGAGGCAAAAATTCAATTTTCCTGCTTCAGTTACTCCCTGTAATTCAACTAAAAAGACTTGTGTGTATTGAGCAAGATAAAAACATTTCCTGAGTCGTGTGCCATTTAAAACAACCAATTGCAAAACAGCTTTTATAATCCTGACTGTATGAAACAGGAATTTTGGGCAGGATATATTAAAGTGCTTGTCCCTTTCAGACACAAATCATAGTTTGTTTGTGTTTTAAAGGTGGTATTAGGGGATTTGATTAGACAAGACTATATTTTTATATATAAATACATACATCATATAAAATAAGTTACAAATTTAGCACACATACAAAGATTTCTGAATAAATTTAATCATTTAGCTTAGCTCTACTAAAAAAATAGCTAAAACCAGTCTAAGCTGGTTGGCTGGTTTAAGCTGGTCTCCCAGCCTGGCTAGGCTGGTCAAGCTGGTTTTAGCTGGTTGTTCCAGCTGGTCTCCCAGCTTGAGCAGCTAAGCCCGGTCTGATAACCTAAGGAAGTGGCGAAAACCCCTCTAAAACCAGCTTGCTGACCAGCTAAGACCAGGCTGGGTGACAGCTAAAACCAGCCAACCAGCTTAGGCTGGTTTTAGCTGTTTTATTTTCTTTCCCCCAGCACCCTGCTGAAAAAACAGCTAAAACCAGTCTAAGCTGGTTGGCTGGTTTAAGCTGGTCTCCCAGCCTGGCTAGGCTGGTCAAGCTGGTTTTAGCTGGTTGTTCCAGCTGGTCTC